>VXAL01012591.1:169549-193756 GCA_013399475.1 Chauna torquata
CTTTTCTGCTTCAAGTAGAGAAAGCTGTAGAACCAAGTTACTGCTGAACCACATATGACAGATAACCCAGCTGTTCCTTGGCAGGCAGTTTTTAATTCTGTCCTCTTAGAATGTTTCATAGCTAATTATAACTACTTTAAAACTGATCGCTTTCAGAGCCTTCCTGATGATGCCTGCCTGTCTACAGTAGTTACAACCATGATGCAATACCATAGAAAATGATAGAGCTAGGAGAGCAGTAATCTAAATATGTTTTTGACTTAAATGTGTAAATATGAATCTGTTTATGAAAGATCTACTAATTGTCTGATATTCCTATGTTTTTAGGCTGGAAAATATTTGGTGTGTAGATCAGTGGCCATAAATAAGGACAGTATTTCACTTATTTTCCTATTAGTAGATGCTCTTGCTGGCATTTGACTGTGGGCTATGAGCACATGTGAATGCAAATGCAGACGTGTTCCTCCCCAGATGATATTTTGGATTGTGTTGTTCCACAAAACCACTAATAGTGATGGGACAGGAGTTTTCAAAACAAATGCCTGAGGTCTGTATTGTGTACAGACATATTTTCACTTTAAAAGTCATTGGGTGCCCTTGGTTTTCAGTTATTCCTTTAAGTCCTTAGTTATTGAATTGTTCTTTGAAGAATCAACTCTTAGGCTTTGACAGCAGGAGTAAAATTTGTTTCATCAGTTGAAGTTCTCAGATTGTCTTTGAGCTCTGCTTCTTACTTTGAATTTTTGCAGTTTAAACTGGTTGGAAGTTTAAGCTGGTACAGACTGTCAGGCTGAACAACAGGTTTGTAAAGATTGAAGAGTTGAAATTAGAATTGCTGGTACATTTGCACATCAAAAGATAAAAAATGAGGGCACATTCACTAAGTATGTCAAAGATTTTAGTGTTATTGAATATGGTTGCTAACACTTTATTCTAATGATTTCCTTAGTTAAAAATAAATCTCCACTTCCCTGTTTTTTATTGTTGTTATCATCTATTAGAACCAAAGACAGAGCTTTTTAAACCAGCAAACTCACTCTGCTATTTTACACTATCATCTCTGTGCTAAAACCTTTAAAATAGCAACATTTCTGTAACATTCTTTATATAGAGGTTGCATATTTTCCCCTTGAAGGTCCATTTTATTGTCAATGAAGTCTGTTAGAATTCGGCCACTGGAAGTGTGGTATAAGAATGGCATATACCTCATGATCTCTGATATCAGGTTTCCTCCTGCAAAAGGGTTTGAAACTGGTGGCTACAGGTGACACTACTGAGGGTCATTACGGCTACAGAATTAAGTGTTTGACCACAGGCCAGTAATATTTACCTTTCTTAATTTTTACTATCTGTTAAAATGAGATTGGCATTACCTCTACACGGCTTGTAGACTTGAAGGTTAGGAAACCTGAATAGCAATTTAGATTCCCTAAACTAAGTATTCCTATGCTATCACAGTTTTACAGTGGATTATCAGAACCCGAAATAGGAGTTGATCTTTGTTGCTCTTTTGCAGGTTCTGTATAACACACGTGCTGTCACTGGGAGTTATTTCTGTGTGTTTATATATAAAAGATGAAGTAATATTCTTTTCTTCTGTTTTAATAGGAATAATAGTAGGCTTTTTATATGGTACTTTGAAAACAGAAAGGAGGCATACTTAGAAAAGAGTCCTTGGATCCTCAGATTAGATAAATGTCTAAAATCAAAACTAGTTGAAATTGAATGTTTTGCAATAGTGTCACTAGATCTTGCAGCTGAGTTCTCCTTTCATCACTGATGTTTCAAGTGACAGTGTGTTACTGGATTGTGTTTATACTGTTGAAAACATATGGGGTATGCCATTAATGTTTTTACTGTTTGCAATTTGTTTGTGACAGCACCGTTTATCATTAAGTACCTGGTAATGAACCATTGCAAACACTCTCCAGTGAAAGGAGTAAATGCAAATATCTCTGTGAGGAAAACAAAATGCATTCTTAGCTTCTGTGAAATCTCTATTGTCTGTGCGGGGCCCTGTTTCAATCATTCTGAATGTACCATTAAGTAGCACTCAGGGGCAGAACTGGAAGAAGTGGTACTGCAAGTGTTCCTGAATGTGAGAAAGGCTCTAATATTTCAGCACCTGCCATGCTATCATAATAGCTGTGTATCTCCTCAGATGGGTCACTTACCTTCTTGTAAGTGCAGACTTTAGTATTTTAAAGAATAGAATTATTCTCCTGAGTATCAAAGATGTCACTTCCAGGTAGCTTGTAATTGTGTGGAAAATGCAAAGCAATCCCATGGTCATCCACCTTATTGTAATTAAGACTTGCTTCCTGAAAATTAAATGATTTGCATGAAGCAGTGCTTTAATCAATCTTCAACTAACAGTTCGTTGCTGAAAAATTGATGCAATGAGTTCTTACTTCCTGTGTGACAGTACACACTACCTGATGCACGTCTGAGGGTAAAAAAAGACTTCAAAAAAATCTTCTAGGCAAAACAATAAAAAATATGTTGGCAGCAGTAACAGTTTAGTTTTTAGGAGTATCCAGACACTTTTGTCCCCCAGCTATAGTGTTTGCTAATACTTAAGTATCCAAGCACTTGCTGGCTTGTTCAGGAGGAAATACTCAACAGGACTGTTTTCGTCCCGTGTAAAGACATTTGCCAAAATCTCATAACATGCTTTTCACACATTTTATACCAAAGAAAGTTCTAAGCTTCATTAGAGCTACAAAATATGCAATAAATTAAATAGCGTGGTCCTCGTCTTCACACCAATTGCTAAAACACAAGTTATGTTGGGGTACCCTAGCCAGATATGTGACCCAGATTGTCTGGAGAAGAGCCATCCAGCTTTTCTACAAATAGAATAATTGATATGTGGTGAACAGTAAAAATTTAGTAATAGAATAAGGTAACTCCATGCCCCATATTTTAAATGTGATGATGAGAACTTTGTGCCATACAACCTCAGGGACACAAGCTAGCAAATGCTAAAGAAATATTCCTAAAAGAGATTTTTTCCCTAATAGCATCCATAAAGGGATCAGTTCTACCAGAGGAAGGAGTCATAAAATCAGTTCAGAAGACTAGTGTGGGTGAAAACCCAAGAAAAGCTGTATTGATTCTGGGAGAAGGTCTAGAGGGCAAGCAACCAATCCTGTTCTGAATCGGGTAAGTTATGATCTTTAGCCACTGTGGAAAATTGAGTCCTAATACACTTCAACCCATACCTGTCAATTTCATCTAAGCACTTTCAGATCTCACCATTCTCCTCTATGTCATTGAATTGAATTTGACCTTAGCATATAAATTGTGTATAATTCACTGAACCAATATGGATGGGGCTGGTAAATTGCAAACAAGTATTGATGGAATAAAAATGTATATTAAACTTTTTGGCTTTCAGAGAAAAGAAAAGCTACTGAGTCCAAATAGTCCTAAACTACTGTCATGATGTCAAAACAATGTAAGTGGAATGACTAGCAAAGACAGGAATAAATTACATGAGGCTAGGACAACAAAATAAACAGTGCTATAATAAAAACATGAATTCTGTATGTGTGAGAAATCATCGTCATGCCTCATGCATTCAGAAGAATTTCAGTATTACGATCTATCATGCAATTGCTATAGTTCTCCAGTCTACGAAAATACTTAGAAATAACTTCTGCCAGTTCCTTAATTCCATTTAGAACATGGTAGCAACTGATAATCATTTAAAGAAAGTCCCACCTATAGAATTGTAAACAAAAATGTATGCCTCTGAATGCCTAAATGCTTGAATAGCATTTTATAGATATCTTTTTGTATTGTTTCTTTTTCAAGGCTTATAAGACTTTCTCTGTGAGTAATTAGACTCTCTGAACACAAAGACAGATTCCCATGTAGCTTCAGAATACCCCCTAAAAATTAGGAGTCTGCCTGAATGCTCTAACTGCTGTGTTGCATGACCAATGAACTAGATCAGCCCTGAAGGTCTCGTTTACCCAGCCAGGTTCTTGCTTGTGTAGCTCATCTGATTTTAGAAGAATTTCAGCAGTGGGAACAATCAATGGATTGATTGTATCAGGATCAGGGTGACAACAATGCATACAAACACCCAGGGATCTTAGATTTCGGAAAATGTTTGATAACTACAGCTCCCATTGTTAGCTTTTTGGTGGATCTGGCTTTAAAGACCTGATCCAAGGCCTCTTAAAGGGGGAGATTTTGCATTTATTTCAGGGGATTTTTGATTAGGATGCAAAGCATCCTTTTCAGCAAAGCATGTGTAATTGTATTAAGCAAGTGAGTAGGCCTAGTAAAGATGATAAATATTTAAGTGTCTTCCTGATGTGGAGCTCAAAGCTTTTTTTCCTTCCATGATTCTGTTTGTGAATGGACTGTCATGTATGCTTTCTGATTAGTGTTACTGAGGCAGTTCAAGAAGTTACCACTTTGCTTCTGCTGGAGTTTGCCACGGATGTAGATACTTAGCAAAATGGACCTTTGATCTAAGTCAGTATGGCAATTATATTTGACTTGATAGCTTTGCTTGATACCTTCTTAGCCCAAATCCATACGTTCCTTAACATGCCTCGCCTTTCACTGTACCGGGGCAAAGATGATAAATCTTCAATCCAGAAGTTCATTCTACTTTCAGATATAAAACATTTCTTTTTTTTTTCTAAATAAAATCCAAAGACTTGGTTAATAGAACAGATCTTCAGAAGAGTCACATATGCTTTTATCTTCAATTCCCAACCATGGTGAAATACAGTGTCCCCAAAAAATAACATGTAAATGAACTCTGACTTGATATCTTACAGATAAGAGGACAGATGCAATCAAAGTAGTTCATGCATAGGTTCTTGTCTTCCACTTCTGTATGGCAGGCCAATAGGTATGAAAATCAGAAATGAGTGCATTGGGTTGATATGGATGCTCCACTAGTAAAAGTGGAGGTAAAATCTGCTGCATGATAGTCCATTTGTAGCCAGTTTCATTTCAAAGCACAGAAAGGGTTAGTACAAGAATTAGACAATCTGTTTTTCCTGAGTATACACAGTAGTTCAGTCCTGAAATGTGCTTCTTTCTTTCATAGGAAAGACACACACACACACACACACTACATATATACATAAAATATGTATATGCACATACATAATATATTTGGAATTAGCATTATCAACATTAAAAATGCTTTATTTTTATTTTTATTTTTATTTTCTTTATGACAACATTAGTATTCCAGGAATTACAGGAACAATAGAAGGTATGGATGTGGCAATTACAGCACAAGCGGAAACTTAAGTGTGCAACAGAAAAGGAACATACTTGTTCTCATTTAGTCTGCTTTGGGTATGTGATTGAACTGCGAAGAGAACTAATTGCCAAATACCTAGATCATATCATATTTTTTCATAATGAGACAATCAGGATTAGCAAATAGCTTTGAAGTGGATCATGCTTAATGGAACCTGGTTAAATTAGATAAATAAAGATCTAATGAAATATTTTTTTATATAAGTCTCTATATATGTATACCTTTTTTCATGCTATTTTTCTGTAAAACCCAGCCTACAAATATTGATATCTAAGTATTTAAGGCATCGATTTTAGGGCAGTACTTTCTGATTCAAGTTCTGTTGAATTTAAATAAATGTAAGTTAAGTTGCTGAATAAAAAATACACCCTTACCTTAGTTTGCCAATAGTCCTGGAGTCCAAGCATTTAATTCACATCAAAACCTAGGTGATGCCTTGCTTTTAATGTAATCTTTCTACTTGAATAGCATTTTTTTTTTTTTTTTAAATCAGAGAAGGAAGTTTTCTTTCATCCAGTGGAATTTAACAAGTCAAGGAAAATATACCTTTAAATTACATCAAAAATTACTGCACCCAGAACAAAATTCAAATAACT
Source organism: Chauna torquata (assembly GCA_013399475.1). Classification (NCBI taxonomy): domain Eukaryota; kingdom Metazoa; phylum Chordata; class Aves; order Anseriformes; family Anhimidae; genus Chauna; species Chauna torquata. Next base: position 175,445 of record VXAL01012591.1, read on the forward strand.
TACTACCTTTACTACATATGGTGGAAAGTTTGTATGACTTATTTTGAAATGCTTCTTTTTAATAAGCAAATAATTCTTTTTATTCTTTGTTGCAATAAAGTAATGAAGGCTACCAAGCCTAATAAGTGTCATGAATTGTGCTTCAGTTGTAATGTGGCTGCTACTTTCTGAAGCAAGAAGTACCACAAACATGTTAATTAAGAAAAGTTGGAAACAAGACAGGGGGACAATAAGAAAGCAAAGTTGAATTAATAGACATTAATAAAGAAGAACATCTTAGTGTATATTGCAATCTTCTTCTGTTTTCTTTATAAAAATGAAGTCAATTATACTGGAAAAAAATGATTTTTTTGCATCTTGATGCTTTTAGGTGGAATCCAGAACATTATTGAGTATTCCAGCTGCATTTTAAACTGAACAGTTCCCAGGCCCCATATCCGTAGTTGTTTGTACTGGTTAATTGTTGGTTTGATCCTTGCCATTGTTATAGCCGAGGCCAATACTCTTTGAAACAGTGCTCAGGAATCGCTTCAAAGATTACATATTCCAAGGTCCATTGCTGTAAACAGTTTGAGCATTGTTTTTGTAGTTTTGGAGTTGAGGGGGAAAAAAAGTTTAGCAATTCTGCAGAGTAGTAACTTTCCTGTTTATTTTGTAGTATAGAAATAGCCTTACATAGCAAATGCATGTCTGTAGGTCCAATATGAGTTGTCCTGATTACGCAAGTACTGCATTACAGTTCTATTCTGGATTCTTAATATAAGAATACATTTGTACTTACTTAGAAAAAGGCAGACCTGAATTCTGGTGTATGCCCTAAAAATGGTTCTGTTCTTTGCACTAAACAGCATTTAATGAAAAGTACAACTCCAATGTTTGAGAAAACTGGGTATGAAAAAAACAATAAAGTGAACATAGCTGGAATTTCAGTGCATAAATGTTTACATGACAGCTGAATAGATTAGAACTATGACCTAAGGGGGATTTAGCTACCCAGGCCTCACTTCAGATATCTACATTTTCTTTTTGAGTAATTGTATATGTGGCTTGGATTTTTAACTATCCTTTACAGTCCTTCTCCTAAGCGAGAAAATTGTGAGCAGTAGTTGTGTTAAGACCTATTAGATGTAAGTAGGTGGCCAGTCTTGCTCATCACTGAATATGAGGAAGTGTCTAGTAAAAACAGATAGAAAGATGAAGAGGATGGCAAAGACAAATTTGAATACAAGAAAGTTTGTTGATATGTTACAACTCCATAGAGAACTATTCCCTAATCAGGAGAAGTCATGCATTGTTTTTAATGTCTGCCTATAAATTTTAATGCTATTTTTGAGCCAGTGCACATTTTCTGGTTTTGTTTTCCATCTCTTGGAATTTTTTCAGGTATTCACGTGTTAGCTCACTGTGAAAATATGCATTTTTTCAAAGTAGTAAGTGTTCAGCTAAACTAGGACTATATTGCGAATCTATGGCCCCAGCAATTTCCTTTTTCAGGAAGAGGGGAGATGTGCAGTGTTGCCCCAAGAAGAGCACCAGAGCACCATATTTGTTTGGTGGTGAAAAGTAATCATTTAGCGCACCACTTTTTGGATTGTATTCACCTTCGTGATGCACTTCAATCTCCTTCAACATTCTGTGAGCTTTTGTGCTTTGGAAGTTGCATTGAGAGAAGCACCTGTACTGCATTTCTGTTGTAGTTTGAGGACAGACCCAAGCCATCACTTGTGTCTAAACTCATCTAGTGTCCCAGATTTTTGGGCACGAGCACATATTTAGACAAGGGCTTGGACCACATATTAGAGCATTGGTGGGGAGTAATTTAGCATCTGTGCTACTCTTGAATGCTCTGCCTAAATCTACAACCAAGTGTCCAAAAACGCCATGGGGCTTTACAGACTGGGTAGAACAGAAAAGTAAACAAGCGGTTCTTTCTGCAAGAGCTGTTGTTATGTATTAGATACTGGGCAATATATATTGATGGAATAGCACAGGAGATGCAGGAAGTTAGCAGAGCTACCATAGGAGGGAAAGGCATCCAGAAGCTGGCGCAGTGGATGTCTAAGGGTATTGTCATGGTTTTGGCTGGGACAGAGTTAGTTTTTTTCATAGAGGCTCACACAATGCTGTGTTTTGGATTTTTGATGAAAATAGTGGCGATGTTTTTGGTTGTTGCAGAGCAGTATTTACATAGAGCCAAGGACTTTTTTGCTTCTTGTGCTGCCCTGTCAGCGAGGAGGCTGGGGGTGCACAAGGAGCTGGGAGGAGATGTAGCCAGGGCAGGTGACCCAGACTGACCAGAGAGATATTCCACACCATATGATGTCATGCTCAGCCATAAAAGCTGGGGTAAAGAAGGAGAAAGCGGGGGACATTGGGAGGGATGGCGTTTGTCTTCCCAAGAAACCATTACGCATGATGAGCCCTGCTTTCCTGGCAGTGGCTGAACACCTGCCTGCCCATGGGAAGTAGCGAAAGAATTCCTTGTTTTGCTTTGCTTGCGCGTGCGGCTTTTGCTTTCCCTAGTAACCTGTCTTTATCTCAACCCATGAGTTCTCGCACTTTTACCTTTCTGGTTCTGTCCCCATCCCACCTGGGGAGAGTGAGTGAGCAGCTGTGTGGCACTTAGCCTCCTACCGGGGCTAAACCACAACAGGTATGTAGAACATACTATTTAGTACATTCTTGGACCTATGCTTTATTGAATAATACAAGCAAAACTATGTGACTGTAGTAATATTTAATCCCTTTTTAGTCTGCTTCTCTGTATAGACCTGTGTAGGGGTGGATATATGAATGCTCATCATTTGTTTTTTTTAGCATAGTTTATTAAAATCTTCAGTAGAAATGCCCCTTCCCAGCCTTAGAGCCCAAATCATGCGATCTGTATGCTTGCCTTCTCTTTCCTAATGCTGAAGGATGCAATTTGAATCAGATGAATTGAAAGTCCAAGTTGGCAAAAGCTATGTAAAAAACTTCTGTCAGAATTGACATGGTTCTGTGACAATAAAAAACAATTCTGTGGTATCTAGTTATTTTGAGTATTGCTAGCCTGATCCACACCATAGCACCACCTTAGCTTTGCTCCTCTTGTGACTGTGGTTATAAATTCAAGAGTCCATGTCATCTATTCTCTGCTCGGGTTTGAGCTTCAATTTGAGCCTCTTGGCAGAAAAAGCAAGAACTATTTTCTGGAAAAAGTGGGAGACTTGTACAGAAATTTTCGTGAGACATACAGATTTTTTTTTCCCAAGGAACTGTTTTCTTCTACATGTTGCTGAAAAATGCAGTTTTGAAAAAAATAGTGATTCCCTGTATTAGGCCTGTTCCTGCATAAGTTTGAGAGTAACCAGGTGAAGTACTTACACGTTTTTAAATATTATCCAGGACACTGGCAAACGAGGCTGTTTTTCCCCCAAACCAGGCACTTCATGATCACTGAAGATTTGCTCCATACTAATTGTTTACATGTTTTTCTGTGACATTGCCAAGCCAAGCATTGTGCTAGATGACAAATCTATATCTTATTGTTTGCTTTTAATGGGTCTGCTTTTCTCTTGTGTATTGTCAGTCCGTGTTTTTCTTACTAATGGTTCTCTAAAGACTCAATGTTTCTAAAAGAAGTGTCAATATATATTTTCTAAGTATCAATTGGAAACCTTAAAATTATCAATAATATTGTTATGACATGTTTACTGCTGCCCCAGCAGGGTGACAACATAAATACCCTTAACACTCACTGTCACGATTCAATATGGCACTACAATTATTTTTGTATCAAAAGTTACGTGCAAATTTAAGGGTTCTCAGAAGCCTTTTTGGCAATGATTTTCTGAACTTACCACTGCTGGGAATTCAGTTGTTTGCGTAGGATATGTGTAAAGGTATCTTTTCACACTGCAACAATAAATCTTCAAACTCCAAGCAAACTCTACATATGTTAAATGACTTTCTTCGTGTGATGTGCAAAATCCTTCTGGATAGCTATTTTCTATTTACAAACCAATTCTAAAAGCAGTGCTGTTGTCACTGGAATCAAAATAAGGCTTCTGTGTGATACATTGGTTTCAGCATACTTTTTTGGCTTGAATATAGCAGTTTCTTTTCAGAAGTTGGTATTGTTACATGTTATGCATTTCACAGTGGAACATCCTGAAGAGTGTAAAAAGTTAGTATTTTTGATAATTAGGCTACTAAATCTTAGGGACAGAATCATTCATTTGCTGGTGGAGCCTAGGATGTAAGCCCACAACAGACAACATTAATAATTTCTGAGAATAATTATATATATATATGTATTTTTTTTTCTTGCAGAGACACCTTAACTGGTGCATAGGTATTGCGCCTGGTCCATAGCATGAATTCACCCATCTTAACTAAGCTTTTCTTTTCCACTCAGATAATCTTTTTAGTATTACTGACTTGGAAAACTACACGTAAAATGAAAAGTAGGTCAGAAAGGGACAGAGAGAGTCTTTTAAGCCCTGGGCTACTGCTAAGGCCTACAGTATTATTTGATGCCCCTGCAGTGCTTGGATCTTCTTCAGTAAAAAAAGGAGCTTCTTTCGAAGAAAAAAAATGCAAGTCACATTCATCTTAACCGAAAGGGGAACCTGACATGGTAAAAATAAGCAGCATGGTCAAGATTTCTCCAAGAGAAAGCATCGGGCTTTCATTCTAGACTTAGGGAACTTAGAAGGCAAAAGATGCATCGAAAAGCTGTATGTAGTTAGTATTCTTCAAAATGTTGATAAAATGATGTATTGGAAGGATGGAAGCTTAAACAGCTGATAAAATGGAACACCACCATTCCTACTATTTATTTATTTATTTATTTATTTATTTATTTATTTATTTCATATTAACAGCCTCAAGCTTCTGGGAATTTTCCTCTTTATTTTCCCCGTATATGTATATATATATATATATATATATATATTTGGTAGTAATAAAAAAATGACCCTGAAAATGAGTCAAATATTAGGGTACAGTCAGAGAGGGAAAAAAAAAATGGTGTTAAAGAGGAAAAGGTCATTCTTAACAGGAAATTGGGAATCATAAAGCAATGATGATCCTCTTCCTCCTGCACCTTAGCTAAAAATCTTTAAATATGATTTCATAGGATTGCTTGAACCAAATGAACATCCTCTTCCACTGTCCCCTATTCCTGCTCACAATTGTATGTTTCACTTCTAACTGGAGCCATCTCTAACACTACTTTGATTGTCATAGCAAGCTGATACAGCTCACTAAAATGTGAGAAAATTATCCTGCCAAGATAGCGCCTTTGATCAGTTTACCTTATAAGCAGAGAAGCACCGGAGGTGGCCTAAAGAGAAGAGTAGGAGAAAGAAACAAAAAATAATCACATACCTTGGAGGAGGTGGGGGAAGTAAAAAGAAGGAGAGCAGTTGGTGGTAGAGAGAAGTCAGAAAGTAAGGTGACAGTAGGAGTATTTTTCTTTTGGTAGTGGTCAGTCATTCATCTCAGTCTCAGTACCTCATACTGTTTGCTAAAGTAAAGATTATGATTTTTTTTTCCTTCTCAACTGTAAGATTAAACATTGAGGCTTTTGCACATGAGATTATTGGTAGTGTTAATGGCTGTCCATACATTTATTTAGAGCAAAATGTCTTCTAGTTTCATAGTAGACTAAACATGTAATATACAGAAAATAAATAGCGCAGTATGTAGTAAAAACTTCTGGAATATTATTTAGCAAACTTTATCTGTTATTTGACAGAAAATATAGTGAGGCTCTTCGTACAGAGTTTTCACTGATATGTATGTATTTCATTATAAAGATTCAACATTATATTTAAATTTCCATGCATACAATTTTTCCAATAGTATTATTGTCCCTCTGGTTGTTGTTCAAAGTCAGCATTTCAGGCTTCATGTGAGAGCAGTATATGTAATTTAATGTCACTCAGATATTTCAACATTTGTGAAGTACAAACCCATATTTCATGTAGTTCTGCTTCTCAGCTAAAAATCAGTGCTACAGAGGTGGTTGTTTACATGGTGTATGTATCCAATTTGAATGATGGATTTGATTCTTAATTTATCTTCTGTGCTTGTTATAAAATGTCAGCATCCAGCCTGTAGTGTCCTCCAGCTTGAGGTGTGAGTTTGACAGGATCTGTATGCTTACCTCTGTTGTACCAGAAGGAGATATTTTTATGATGATGTTTTTATTCACCTTTCAGTATTTAGCTGGGGTTGAGCTAAGTCAGCTGATTCTCAAGTGTGTGGTAAGAAAGCATTTCCATTGGTGGTAATGTTGGAATTAAAAGCTTCTGTTGTCATCTGCTTTTCTTCTGTTCCCCCACCAAAATACCACCCACAGGCTTTGTTGTGCTTGAAACTGAGAAAAAAGGGTGAAAGAGTTCTTCTTTCCTCTGTCTTCCTTGCCTGTGGTGTCAGGCTGGGAAGGAGGAGGAGCAGGAGAAGGAGGAGCAGGAGGAGGAATTCTCCACATTTCATTTTCTGTTCCCACCTTCTGATACTGGACTCATCTCAGGCTGAAGCCTGGAGTTCAAATATATAATCTTAAAGGACACAGCCATGTAATTAGCCTGAATTAATTCTGAATGACCTGGCTTGGAGAAAAGGAGGCTCTATAGCCAGACTAATTCCAGGTTCATGTAGGTTAACTTGCTCTGCTGAGCTGTATATATATTTAATCATATACACAAAGTTTGTGTATTCATGCATATAACTTGATGTACTGCTTCTATCACCCATTCTGTTTGGAACAGATTTTAGGAAGTGGTTGTTGGTTGGATTTCCTGCAAGGAAATCTTCTTTAATCTTCTTTATATACAGGCAAAGAAACAGGGAAAACATCGCTGTTCACGATGCCTCATGTTCACTCTCCTCGTGCAAACCATGCTGTCTCTGGACTACTTCTCACCATTTTTGCTGTTGCCCTTTTGATAGTTTGAGTTGGTTTTGTGAACAGAAAGATGTGAAAAGTTACACATGGTTTAGACTTCTAGATCCGTGAAATCCCTGGTCTTCTTTCTTCACATCTATCCCAGGAAAAGTAGAATGAGTTTGTGTGCAGAATAAGACCGAGATCCCCATTCACACTGTCTGGCCCATTTTTTTTAAAATTATTTTTATTTTTTCCAAGTCACGTATCTAGCTCTGAAGGGAAACCTGTGAGAGAAGAGACTGAGTAAGGTGCTGCACAGTAATTCCTGGCATTTTCTGGGGAAGAGGGAGAGCAGTGGAACTGAAACATAATTTACAGAGAAGAGATCCAAAGAAGCTTTAACTCTCAGATTTTGTTTTCCTTTTGTCCACATGAATCCTCCATATTTGTCTTTTCTTTCTACTTCTGGAAATTTCCCTGTCAGGCACTAAACAGTTCTTCTTCTTCCCTTTCACTCTGCTTTCCTCAGGAGGACTTTCTAGCTCCAGAGGGGAGAACGGTGGACCAGCTCTGTCACTACCCAGAAAAGAACAGAAGCCCAGTATTAGAGAGAGATGCTGAGCATGAGATTCACCTCAGACTGCATCTGTTCTGTGTTGCCATATGCAAGATGGAATAAAAGTGCACGTTTTCCAGTTTACTCATTTACTATTCCCCTGTGGCACAGGGGTGTAAAAAACTGGTACTGCTACTGTGTCACGCCTGAGACTGATATATGTTAAGAGTGATTCTGCTAAATAAACTTTCACAGATGTTACCTTCAACAGCTTCTCCCTCAGGTTGTTTAGTAGTGCTCTTTGTTGAGAATTCTCAGAGAATGGGATAATTGGGCTGTATCTTTCAGCATTCTTTCAGTCCATTCTTTTATCAGATACTTGCTTGAATAGTTTCTGTTGTATTTCATCATAAAAAAAGTAGCTTCACAGAGCTGTGAAGAATGTTCAGATTAAATTGGATAATGTTCACAATTTCCATTTGTTGAAAACTAGCTGCAATGGAGAAAAGGGGATAGAGAGGGGAAAGTGTTTACTTTTAACTGCTTAGTGGTACAGATCCTCTGAACACAAATGCATTTTCCATTGATAAGTTACAAGATATAGTAAAAGAGTGGTGAAATACCTCAGAAAAAGCCCGTAGACTTGAACTGTATCAATGTCACCATCACCACATATGCTTCTCCCACCGCACAATAATAGGTCTGTTACTTGAAAAATGTACCACATTCTTTTATTTTAGTTTATTTGAATATGGCATGTTCTTGTAGGCTAACCCTAGTAGGCATCTAAGCCTCTGTCAGCCTCTTGCTCACTTCCCTGCAGTGGGATGGGGGAGAGAACCAGAAAGGTAAGAATGAGAAAACTTGCGGGTTGAGATAAAGACAGTTTAATAGGTAAAGCAAAAGCTGCATGCACAAGAAAACAAAATAAGGAATTCATTCACTACTTCCATCGACTTGCAGATGTTCAGCCATTTCGAGGAAAGTAGCACTTCATCATAAGATGTAACTGCTATTTGGGAAGACAAAAGCCATGACTCCAAATGTTCCTTCCTTCTCTTTCTTTCCGCCAGATTTTATTGCTGAATACAATGTCAGTAGGGTATGGGACGTCCCTTTGGTCAGTAGGGGTCAGCTGTCCTGGCTGTATTCCCTCCCAACTTCTTGTGTACCCCCTGCCTACTCGCTGGTGGGGCAGTGTGAGAAACTGAGAAAGTCTTGATGCTATGCAAACAGTGCTCAGCAACAACTAAAACATAAGTGTGTTATCAACACTGTTTTGGTCACAAATCCAAAACGTAACATCATACCAGCAACTTTGAAGAAAATTAACTCTATCCCAGCTAAAACCACTGCATATGTAAAGCACAGATATACTGGTGAGGAGTCTTGGGAACCTCCTACTTCTGTTTAAATTCATTGCTGTTAGGAGTACTACTAAATCATCTGTGGAGATGTTTGGTGCCATAAAATGATGTCTGAAAAGCAAATTATGCCAAATGGTGCGTATTTGCTTAAAACAAGATGGGAATGGACATACCCTGACATTTCTATAAGCTCTTCAAACACATACTAATAACAAGTACAAACAAGTTAAAAAGAAAAACTGCAAATTGAGACTGTGTTACAAAACTAGCTTGCTGAGTAATAAAGTACAGCCCCTTGTATTAACTTCATTGACAACCAGCTTCTTTGTCTTCATCCTGTTTCTTCAGCAGTTTTTCTGAGTTAAAGGGGAGCTCTTTCTGAGCTATTTCTTCTTCCTTCCTACTTCTTCCTTCTAGAGTGCGCCATGGTGACTATGTGTGTCTGAGTATTGCATTTTATAGCGGGTTATGGAATGGTGTAGTAGTTAATTAATTAATTAGTTTATTTATTGACAGTGGTAAGATTATAAATTTTTCTACCTAACCAGGATGGCACTCAGTGCATAATGTATCTTCTTCCACCTGGAGTTGGAGCAAACCTGGGCTTCTGAGGGAAATATTCCAGTTCCATTTGGGAAATCATTTTTTCCTCTCACTATCAGACAGTAAGGTTGCTTTTATGGATGTTTTTATTTTTATTTTTTTCCTACTTCTTCTTAGCACTTTAGAAATCTGACAGAGGATGCTGTTAACATATGTAGAATCTGGATGAGTATAGCAGTATTTTCTGTGAAACAGAGTCCACTCTCCTGATGCTCTCAGTAGGAGCTGGACTATAGGAAGATATACACTAGGTAAGTGGTTTGTGTTGCAAATCACTTGTTACAGGAAAGATGCTTTCTCAACACTTTCCTTTCATAAACTCCTCTTTTATTTCTTACTGGTTCTGAGGTACTGGCAGTATTGTTGGAGCTAGACTGAAAGACTTGATGGATGGATGGAGCAGAGAGAGCAGATCAACCAAGCTGGTACAAGTTATGTGTTACGTAGGCTACTTGCAACACAATTTTGTGAAGGTGTTCTGTAAGTTGTTATATGTGAAGCCTGAGTCATCAATATTTGTAGTGAGTGACTCATAAGTCATGATACTTTGCGCTATGTTAACATTGTATGTCTTATGAGATTTTCTGACAGCAAGTAGGCCAAGGTGAACCTGGTAAGGATGGAAAGGTGGCAATAAGCTGAAGATTAATTTGCAGGATAGTGTATATTAGTGTCAGAGATGGGGGTGAAATATCAAAATTCCCTCACAGACAGTTTGTGTTTCCTCCTAATTCAGTCTCTTACTATGGTTTCTGAAAATGTAGGATTTTTTCTTCTCTGAAGCATGTATTGCAAATGAAAAATGTATCAAACTTGCCTGGAATAGCTCTTGATTTGAAATATAACTTACTACTACTTGTATCAAACTCAACCATCTTCTTGTTTCATTGTCAACTATCCGATACTTCTGTTCATACCAATCTCTAGTCCTCTGGCATATCAAGTTATCTTTGTCTTTGACAAACAAGCATGGTGACCAGGGCATGACCATGTCACCTTCAGTTCACTGACTTTCCAGATGACAGTCCCGTGAGCGATAGAGGAAACTGATGAGCTTTGAAGGACAGTTCCATGAGAATACACAAAGGTCATTTCTTTCTCAGCACAGAGTACACTGGGAACTAATGTGTGGGCAGAATTAATGCCAGGATATAAAAAAGTGGATATAGAAAGGCAAAAAAATAGCAGAATATGTATCTTATAAAACACAATAATTTGGATCTCAGCACGGCTTGTTCTATGATTAAAGTGTTTCAGAAGGCTGATAATACTGCAAAGACTAATTGTTATTTTAATTAGACAAAAACCAAATCAACTATAGGTGTCATTCTATATATGAGAAGTTTAGAGAATGCTTCTTTTATTCTTTACCTTTTACAGATTTCAGAGATGTATGATATCTGCCAATTGTCCCCAGGGAGACTTCCTCATTTTCAAGCAGTTTTTCCCTTTCTAGTCACCCTGCTTATTTGTCTTGAATATTAAACAAGTGCCTCTCAGCGATTATCACTTAAAAGCGTTGGCTTGATCAGAACTGTCTAGACCATGGAGATGTACTGTATCTATCTTTGCAGGCTTCGTCTAGTTTATTCAATGTTTTTTTGTTTGTTTGTTTTTGTTTCTGTTTTTTTTTTTTTCCTTTTTTTCTGCTTTGGTTTTGCTGTTGCAGATTTAACACAATACCTCTTTATTCAGGTAGATTGCTTAGAACAATGAAAAGTAATACAATGCTGTCATAGAATTTCCCACTTGCTTGTTTTTTCCCTCTGTAAAGATATTGTCAAACCCAGAAATATGGCATTAGTCATAGCCTTTGACACAAGACAGCTCAGACACAGAAGAACAGCAGCAAAATACTGTTCACAATGGGATCCCTTCACTTCGTGCTGCTCTTTATTATATCTTGTAGCTCTAGTAGTGTACTGCATAAAGGCAAGAGTTACTGCCCTATAGATTAATCAGGCTGAAGACTTATCAGGATCAGTATAAAGCTGAGAACAGGGCTCTCTAAACATCCTTACCTTACTGAGTACTGTCCTAGTTTGGGTAGGTTTCTGATCATGATGAATACTTATTATTTGCTTTTGAAGAATTAAAGTCACCAATAAGATACAAGCAAGCATATTGCAAGCTGGTCTTCTACTCAGAAAAACTGTCTAGTCCATAATAAACAGCTCTGAATGCATTAGCGTATGTTATCAAGTTAGACCAATGTGTTTGAGCTGGATGTCTACTTGCCCTCAGAGATGTGGTATATGTGGAGGGGTATGAAGATATGCTAGTATCAGGTGTATTAATCTTGAAAACCTGCATGTGATGCATAAATTATATTCTTTGTGGAGCTTTCCGTGAAGTATTACTATGAGTGCTTTCACTGTAAATAAAAGCATGAATCCTACTCTATTTCAAATGGAAAGCCACTTCATTTCTCTGCTTTGGCAGAGGCATTCTATTCTCTTGCAAGAACCTAACAGCATCATCCTTTTTGTTAAGGTGACTGTTATTTTTACTAACTCCTTTGTGCTTGGAGTCCCTTTCCCTTCTTCAAATGGAGACAGATGCAGCAGAAAAGAGCACATGGACCAACTGAGGAGCTCTAGATTGCATTACTAGTTGCAGCAGTGAAGCACAGTGACTGACAGGTTAAATGAGGCATATGTCTGGAAAGGAAGAACAGTTGAGTGGTTGTCTCCCTGTGCTATAAATTGACAACACTACTGTTGTGTGCACTGCAAAGTATGTCAATGAAAGTTTCCTGTTAATCTCCCTTGGCATGGGCAGTTCTCTTTCTGCTAAGAATTAGGGGACAGTTCATTATGTCCTAAGTCAACTAAGTTCTTTTGTACGATACTTCTATTAATGAGAATACCAGAGATCGTAGAATCACAGAACCGTTGATGTCGGAAGGGACCTCTTAAGATCATCTAGTCTAAACCCCCCTGCTCAGGCATGGTCAGCTGGAACAGGTTGCCCAGGACCCTCTGCAAGAATGGTAACTCCATAACCTCTATGGCCAGCCTGTTCCAGTGTTTGATTACCCTCACAGGAAAAAAAAAAAGTATTTTCTTGAGTTCAGATGGAATTTCATGTGTTTCAGTTTGTGCCCGTTGCCTCTTGTCCTGTCACTGGGCAGCGCTGAGAAGTCAGTCTCCCTCTTCTTCACTCTCTCCTTACAGGTATTTTCGTACACATTGATAAGATCCCCCTGAGCCTTCTCTTCTCCAGCCTGAACAGCCCCAGCTTTCTCAGCCTCTCCTATATAACATGTGCTTCAGTCCCTCCATCATCTTAGTGGCCCTGCACTGGGCTTGCTCTAGTGAGTCCGTATCTTTCTTGGTCTGGGGAGCTCAGCACTGGACCCAGTACTCCAGATGTGGCCTCAGCAGTGCTGAGTAGAGAGAAGGGACCACCTCCCTCCACCTGCTGGCAATGATCTTCCTCAAAGAGACTCAGATGCTGTTGGTCTTTTTTTTTTTGTCACAAGGGCACGTTGCTGGCTTGTAGCTGACTTGGTGTCTGCCAGGATCCCAAGTTTATTCTCTATAGAGCTGCTTTCCAGATGATTAGTGCCTAGCATGTAATGATACCTGCAGTTATTTCTCCCCAGGTTCAGGACTTTATATTTCCCTTTTTTGAACTTCATGAGGTTCTTCCCACCCCAATAGTCCAGGTCCCTCTGAATGGCAGCACAACCATCTGGTGCACCAGCCACTCCTCCAGTTTTATACCATCTGCAGACTTGCTGAGGGGACACTCTGTCCCATTATCCAGGTTGTTAATGAAGATGTTGAACTGCATTGGCCCCAGTGTTGACCCCTACTTGAGATCAGCACTAATGACTTGACTCCAGCTGGACTTTGTACCACTTATCACAACTCTCTGGGCCTGGCTAATCAGCCAGTTTTCCATCTACCTCACTGTCCACGTATTTAACAACTACTTTGTCAGCTTGTCTTTGAGAATGTTATGGGAAACTGTGTTAAAAGCCTTATTAAAGTCAAGGTAAACAACATCAGCTGCTTTCCTCTCATCCAGCAGGCTAGTCATCTCATTTTAGAAAGCTATCAGATTGATTAAATGATTTTCCCATCATAAATCCACACTCACTACTCCTAATCACCATCTTCTTCATGTTTTTGGGACTGGTTTTGAGCAGGATTTTGTCCATCTCTTTCCCAGGGATTGAGGTGAGGCTGATAGGCCTATAGTTCCCATAATCTTACTTCTTGCTGTTCTTGAAGTGATATTTGCACTCTTCCAGTCTTCAGAAACCTCTCCCAATTACCATGATCTTTCAAAAATAATTGAGAGTGGTCTTGCAGTGACATCAGCTAACTTCCTCAGCACTCAGCTGTAACCTTTCTGGCCCTCTGATCTAAAGGGCCTGGAATTCATCAAGGACCATTTTACTGGTAAAGACTGAGGCAAAGAAAGCACTGAGTACCTCAGCCTTTTCTGTGTCATTTGTCACCACTTTTCTTGCTCCGTTCAGCAGTGGGCCCACGTTTTCCATAGTCTTCTGTTTGCTGTTAATGTACTTATAGAAACCTTTCCGTACTCATCCTTTGCCAGATTAAACTCCAGGCTGGTCTTGGCTTTCCTAACTCTCTCTCTGCAAGATTGGACAGCAACTCTGTACTTCTTGGTCACCTTAGGATCCTGAACTCCACCATTTCGTGATTAGTGCAGTGAAGGCTGCCCCTGATATTCATATCCCTCACCAATTTTTCCTTGTTTGTAAGCATTAGATCCAGCAGAGTACCTTTCCTTGTTGGTTCCTTGGTCAATTGCACCAGGAGATTGTTGTCAATGCACCTTAGAACTGTCCTAGGTTGCTTGAGCCCTGCTGTGTTGTCCATCTAGCAGATATCAGGGAGTTTAAAGTCTCCCATGAGGACCAGAGCCTGTGAATGTGAGGCTTCTTCCAGCTGTTTGAAGAGGCCTCATCTGCTGCTTCCTTATCAGGAGGTCTACAGTGGATGCCCATTACCACAGCACCCATGTTGGTCTGCCTTTCTTGAGCTGTAAGCTCTCAAATGGCACCTCACCAGTCCCAAGGCAGAGCTCAATGCATTCCAGCTGCTCTCTCACATAAAGGGCAATTGCCCTTCCTCACTTTCCCAGCCTGTTGATCCTAAAGAACCTGTACCTATCCATTGTGGCACTCCAGTCCTGTGAGCTGTCCCACCATGTCTCTGTGATCCCAATGAGGTCTTAGCCCTGCAACTACACAGACTTCTAGCTCTTCCTGCTGGTTCCCCACGCTGTGTGCATTAATGAAGACATTTCAGAGAGGCACCCAAGCATGCTGGATCCCCAGTATAGACCTGAGTGCTTTCCCTGTAAGGATGTTCTGCGGGCACTTCATGCTTTACATGCATATGCTCAAAGAGATTCCACTTCATTTTTGTTGATTGCTACATCCCTTCTGTTCCTATCACCCTGATTCCTTGCCCCATGTTCCCATCCACAGCTTGTTTCTTGAGGAATGATATATATATGTGGGGTGCTGTAGGTGTGTGTGTAGAAAGGCAGAACAGATTTCTGATATCTTGATCTTTCATGATTACAAGCAGTTTCTCTGCAGAAAAGTAGTAAGCCTGAGGTTCTGCTGCATGGGTAATGTGTTTTCTGTGCTGCAAAAGAAAATCAGAGATGTAGAGCTGCTACTTTTGCTAACTGAAGTGAATATAAGTCTTGTTCTTTCGTGATCATGAAACTGACAGTTATTTTAACTTTTTGCCTTTCTGTGCCGCCTTATAGCAGGTTATGATGTGGATGAAGGAAAATGTGGCATTCTTGACTAGTTAAACACTTCTTGAGAATCACAGTTTTGCAAGAAGAGGGTGGAGGGCTTCCTCATTTTGAAATATAAGGCCATTCTTCACTTTTAAATATAAGGCCCACACCATTCCAGTTGAGAATATTTGAAAATCTTTACTGTCTTCTGGGATCCAAATTCTCCCTGTATGAGCGAATAGCTTTGTCATTTCCTTTAGTTTCTGTGTGTCTGTGTAAGCTATTTATTCACCACCTTTTATTCTCTCCCTGATTGTACATTATTTGTTGTTACATTATCTGTTGTTACAGCTTAATTTTTATGTGTTTGTTCAGTATTCAAAATAGCAAGGCAAACATTTGGTACAAACATGTCTTCAAAAATAATTGTCTTCAGCCTATTCTCTGTTTATGAGCCTGTGTGATTGGTCTTCTTGGTCATGTAATACTGTATCTGCTGGCTAATTTCATGTTTATGATCTATGTAAACTGAAAAAAGGAAAATTCCAAATAGCTTTTTGGGATTTCCTTAAGTGATCATTTTTCTGTGAATCCTCTTGTGACATACAAGTGTTTATATCAACAAAAAGTTTAGTCACATTTGAGAAAAAGGAGAGTGGATCAAGAATATACTATTAGAGTTCATGTACGTTCATCATCTCTCACGTATGGTGTTTTTCTCATCTACATCTGGTCTTTTTTTATACTGGTAGAAGGATCTAATTAAGGACTAAGAATAGAAGTGACCAGAGAGTGAGGTTTTTTTTTCCAGCAGTCCTTTATTTTTGAACAATTGATTTGATCTTTGTGGGGGGGGGATAAAAATATCAACTGTCTTTACAAGCTCATATGTTTGTTTTGTATCCCAGTGACCAGAGTGCTGATCCTGAAGGAATGAAAGTCCATTTTCCAAAATGCCACCCTACAAAGAGTTTCCTTTCCATTTTGCCTTTCTTAGGAAAAAAATATATATTTCATCACAGACCTTCAGTTTTACCTGAAGGAAAATGTTGCTCCACTTGTCCAGTCATCTTAGTCATCAAATGCCCTTCTTATTTTTTTTTTTTCTTTGTGTCCTCTCTCTGGAGAAATTAGTGGCAATATTTAGTCTTGAGGGCACCTAATATATCTGAAAGGATGGTGATTTTTTTGTGGCTCACTACATACTCAGAATGAGATGCATTGAAATGGTTTTATTTTCAGAAAGGGCTAAGTGCCTATTGTCTGAGAAGTGGGCTCCTTTTAAGGAGACATGGGCAAAACAATGGGCAAAAAAATCAATTTGTTTATAGGGGTCTCAGATAGAAAAATGAATACCAACAAAGGGTTAGTAAAGTAATAACCAAATCTTGATTTTCATGGAGCACTGTGAGATTTTATATTATTGCATGGGGCACAAAACCCTTCTAGCCATGTTCTTCAGCACAGAATAGTTTTATCAAAAAATATCACTGATTTCTTACGAGGAAAATACATCATATTCTGTGGACTAATGGTGCTTAATAGAAGAAAGTATCTGTAGTGCAAACAATATCAAATAGGCTTTCGTCAGAGAGGAAAACATTAAGAAAGGATCACCTTGGAAAACGTGTATAGTAACATTGGGATGTGCCTGCGCAAGTAGTCTTATGGGAACTGTGCATGTGAACGCTAATTAAGATAAGCAAAAGTGATCACATTTGGTTCCTTTATTAGAGACATTTCCTCTGAACCTGTCTGCTCTCCAGAAAGTACTAAACTGCAGACTTCAGAGTATGTTGTGAGATTTTATGTTTGCCTGGCAGAACTAACCTCTCTCAGCAGAGCTAATTAGTGTGGGTGAATCTACTCATGCAGCCTTGGAGGTTTCTGTGCTGCACCTACTTCTGAAAGAGCTTGCTTGGGACTCTGTCTAGCAGTGCATCGTACAAGCAAATACCACAATATAAAAGGAAGGGGGCAAGGGGAGTTCCAGTGTTTCTGTATATACCTTGCTAATTCATTGACTGAAAAATAGAGCTATTCCCTGACTTGCAGATATTGACGAAGGAAAGCAGGCCCTAGATGTTTTATTAATTCTCTATGGCTGGACAGCTTGTAAGGTTTACCTCTTGAACACCACAGAATGAATTAAACACAACTTCTACTGCTAAGAATTCATATTTAGTTTTATTCTGCTCTACCTAAATACCTCATTTGAACATAAATCACATAATGTGTTCTCCCTGTTTTGGTATGTTCTCTTTGTTTTACATTAGACTGTCTTTGATACTTGACCATTGTGGAACCATGAAGCTATCAGAGCAATGTTGTTGGCATAGGAAATGACTAACTGTTGTTACATTGACTTTAATCAGCTTGATTGTAACTGAAGTAGCATGGCTGTTTATGAAGGGAAGCAATGTAGTAAGTGTTTATTCATTACCTCTGGACTGAAAATGTTAAGGCACAGTACTTAAGAGTTCAATTGGACCTTTCAATTTTCGTTAATAATTTCTTGCAATAGTAGGTTACATAGTAATATAGTGTAGAATGTATAATAATGAAATAGCATATGATATTATGGTATATAATAAACTATATAATAACAGGTTATGTAATAATATGAAGCCTTATGCATAAGTGAAGTACAATGAGGATTACAGCTTAATTCTTCACTTATTCCCATGATCTAGTCAGAATAAATAAAAACATGTATATAAAAAATCCATTAAACAATTTTAAAATTAACTTTTCTTTTCTTTTCTTTTCTTTCTTTTCTTTTCTTTTCTTTTCTTTTCTTTTCTTTTCTTTTCTTTTCTTTTCTTTTCTTTTCTTTTCTTTTCTTTTCTTTTCTTTTCTTTTCTTTTCTTTTCTTTTCTTTTCTTTTCTTTTCTTTTCTTTTCTTTTCTTTTCTTTTCTTTTCTTTTCTTTTCTTTTTCTTTTTCTTTTCTTTTTTTTCCCTGTGGTAATAAATTGTCTGATTATTATTTTATATCTAGATTTGATTTCCAGGTCAGCTTGACTACAAATTGATGCATCTAACAATTTAAGGCATATTTTGCTGGTACACTGTGCTATCTAGACATAAAATTAAATTACACCTTTACAGAATTTGATGAGAAAAAGGACTTTTTGATATCTAAACATCTTACTCTATAATCTTAAACTAT
>VXAL01012592.1:7694-24970 GCA_013399475.1 Chauna torquata
AAATAATACAAGCAAAGGCCGCGCGGAAGCAAAGAGAGAAAGAATTCTCTACTTCCCGTCAACGAGCGGTGTTCGGCCACGTCCTGGGAAGCAGGGCCTCAATACGCGTAGCGGTTGTTCGGGAGGACAGACGTCTTCATAACGAGAGCCCCCCCTTCTCCTTCCCCTTTCCCAGCTTTTATTGCTGAGCGTGACATCATATGGTATGGAATATCCCTTTGGTTGGTTCAGGTCAGCTGCCCTGGTGATGTCCCCTCCCAACTGCTGCTCACCCCCAGCCCACTGGGTTTGGGGGGGTTTGGAGTCTGGGTGCTGTGCCAGCGCTGCTCAGCAATAGACACAACACTGGTGTGGTGTCAGTGCTGCTCTAGCTACAGGTGCAGAGCACAGAGCTGTATGGGCTGCTGTGGGGAAGTTAACTCCATCCCGGCCAGACCCAGTACAGATGGTCCTTGTGGGTCCCTTCCAACTCAGAATATTCTATGATTCTATGATATTTATGTATCTGAACCAAATACAGAGATTATGAGCAAAATTGCCAAAAATTTTTGATGGATTTGAATGACAAATTTAATCAGTATCTGGTGAGAGCACTAAGATGGGCTACATTTGCAGCAGCAGTTATTCACAAACTGAAATGAGCATTCAGGAAATGGATAGTGCAGGATTCATCTCACCTGCCTTCAAAGAGGTACCTTACAGATATGTATACACATATAAGCTGGTGATCCTGAATTTCCCTTATACTGAGGGGGTAAAAATGGTTGATTTTATGGCATATGACCTACTTCAGATGCCAGCTTTAGACTGAGACAAACCATTCTTTAGAAGCACCTCTCTTATTCTGCTAGGTACATGGAAGACACCTAAATGGGTAGCTCAAAATGAGCTAAGGTTAATTAAGTTTAACACCTACTTCTGGCATTTGCATCTCTTATGATCTTGATTTGAAGACCATGCATTCCTTGAGGGCCATCACTGGGATGTGTTGAAGTAACCACTCCTGATGAAGCATCTTTCTGTCTTTTTCCTCAACTTTCTTTCTGATACTCACAAATTACACTTCTTTGTCCAGCAGAATATCCCTAACTGTGAAAATTGCCAGAATCGATTCTCTTTCTCTATACTGCAAGAAATATAGACAATCTTAACATAAAGCAACTTTGAGAACCTCAGAAAAGAACTCACAGTTTTGGTGCCATATGGAGATTTCTGATGCATGCCTTATGACAATCTTCTATGTAAATAAGTAAAAAAAGTTCTTCATATTATGACGTCCTGTCCTTGACCACTCAATCTTTTCAGTTTTCTTTCTGTCTCTATGCCTGTTCTTATTTTCTCTCACACCATCTGGATATATATTTTTTACAATCCTCTTTCCTACTGTTTTCTTTCTTTCTCCTAGTACTTATCTAATTCCTTTCATGTCCCTTAGGCTTTGAACAGCTTCATACTCCTTCTCTGAGAAGAACCATCCTCTACAAATTCTGGCCAACAATCAAGTTCATTCAACAAAATTTCCGGTACTGATTTGCTCACTGTTAACTACTCCATTCATTTCTTTTTGTTTTAAACTGTTATATCGTTATTTGTTTTCCATCTGGATTGGCGTTTAGCTTCTTAGGTGAGGGACCTTATCTTCTATGTAATTCTGAAGTGCCACACACGTTTACAGTCATATAGATTTACATGCATGAACATCATAGCATGATGTTGCATGCACGAACATTTTGAATAACCAGTTAAAGAGCTGTTATAAAAATATGCATAGAGCAAGCTACAGCACAGAAAACTTTACAAAAGTATACAAATAAATGTAAGTGAATGCTGAAGAAACCTTTCCACACACAGTCAACTACTGATATTATTGTTCGTTATATGCTATGCCCTCTATATCTGCTTACCAAATTTGTGTAAGTGGCACAAACACCTGGAGAAGATGAATTCCGATCAGAAACCTGAGCATTCATAAGAAGTATCTGCTACAAGTGTGAAAAATATTGCAAATGTTTGTATTAGAGAACCACAGTACCAAAACTGAAATCCTTATTTCACTACAAAAAAAAATTACTTCTCAGTCACTGTTAACAAAGCGGATGGATAGTCTGTGATATTGTTTCTAGATGTGTCTGTTAAAGTGAACACTGTTTTGTTTTGAGTATTTTTCCATTCTGTACTTTCACCTCTATTTTAGTTTGAAGTCATTCAGGCACTACTGAAAGCTAGACTAATATCAAAAAAAAAGAACTTCTTTACCAAAAAAGGACCCTATTGACCTTTTGCTTGAGAGCGGGGTAGCCAGCATTTACCTAAACTGTGCAACATATGCAACTCAGCAGTGCACCTGCATTCCTGGTCTCTCCGTCACACATTTTCGGGGTTGTGTGAAAATATACCAGAGATTCATCTTTGCCAAACTCCCAAATCTTCATGCTCTTGGTCCCAGGTTTACACACGGAACTAGTGCATTGACATGGAAAAGCTGTAAAAAGTTCTTCAGCTGTAAACTGATTCTGTTATGGGAATAGCAGTGTATACCCTCTATACAAGCATTTATTCCAGAGAAAAAGAAATATCCTACATATCTAGAAGTGCTGTATTTATCCCAGCTAGCCTTCTGACTAAGAATGGTGAATACTTAAGATACTCTTTTTTTTTGTGAAAAGAGATCTTTTTCCTTATGAAAGAATATGCTAAGCAGACATGACACACCCTTATACTTGAACCAAATCCATGTCCTGCAGCAAAGATGAGGCTATAAGGAAGAGATAGAATTGACTCTCACAAAAAATGATGTGTAAACACACTGCTGTGTAAAATAAAAGGATTGTGAAACTGTTTTGTTGACCCACTTTTCAATGCTATTGTGAAATATTGTCCTTAAAGGTTAAAACTAGAAGGTGCTACAGTCAAATTCTGAAAAAAAACATGTCCAAAGCAAGTGGCAGCTCTGAAGAGCTAATTCTCGAGGGCATAAGCAGCTGCACTATGAGATCCTACTGACCAAGAAAGATGTATTTTGCAAGCCTATCCACCCACTCTTCCTGTTCCTGAAATCCAGCCCTACCAAGCTTATGAATCACAGTGACAGCCTGCTCGTCTACGAGGAGAAAATTTGAAAATTGTTTCAGGTACTCAAATAGAAACACATGAATAGCTGGCAAGGACAATGATGACCACACTTACTGACCTACCATAAATCAGGAATTTTTCTCCCAATACCAGGTATAAGGTTTAATTAAGCCTACGATATTGACTTGTGTGGATAAAGAACATTTTTAGAGAGAATGACTAACAAAAGTAGTGAATGGGAAAAGTGAAGAAAGAGACTACCCTTTGACTGAATCCAGATCTCAGTTATTGCTTTTACTCTTTGCTTCTTCCTGATGCCCTGGAAGTAGTACAATGAGTATTACACTCCCTACAGTCACATAGACAGCACTTTTTAATGCAATAATAAAACAAGATTTGATATATCTTCCTTTGCACATTATTTATGTCAGTGAAACAGCCAGTAGATATACACCAATGTACCTAAGAGCATAATTTGTCCTACTGACTGCAAAAATCAAAGCTGCAGGTAATATGTAGAAGGAAAAATCCATGCCCAGTAGACAAAGAAGAAGGATAGTCTCCCAAATTGCCAAGCTTCTGTCTGTCTTCCCTAGTTAAACAGTAAACCTTTCATAAAGGTTTACATAAAGCTGTCTCCTACTATTTGATTTTAAGACATCTAATCCAAAGGAATCTTGATTTCAGCTAGGATTTCTATGCAGTATTATAAATAAATGATAGTACATACAGTACAATGATAATCTGTATTGTCCTGCACTATGCTGTATGTCAGAGATTAATAAGGATATTTCATTGAAACTGATAGTCCCAACAGTACACCAAACCTAAGAGATTTAACATAAATATTTTACTAAAAATTCAGGTATTTCTAGAAACATATAAACTTACTTGCATTTCTATTTGGTAGTCAGTAGAGAAGCAGTGAATTTAAACCAACCGAAAGTTAATTATTTAAATATATTTTACATTATTTTTGAAGTTCTTTTGTGTAACTGTGAGAGAACTTCTTAAAACTATTATTTAATTTTTCTGACTTCCAGATATGATGTGTCTGGAAGATATGAAACCTGAAAATAGAGTTCTTTCCACTTCTGTCAATGGACCTTGGATACAACTAGACAGTTTCTCTCTAATTGTGTACAGGCAAATGAAGTGATTCCATATCCAGAACTATCTCTCTGTTCCTAAACTTGATTAAGATAGCTGCATGAAACCTTGACTAATTTAAAAGGAAAAGCAAACAATCTCAAAAAGAAAAAACAAGAACAAAACAAAGAAAAAAAACAAAGAAAGAAAAAAACAGTACTGACTGCTGTCTCAAAAACTTCTTTTAGAAATAAAAAATAAAAAAACTGCCAACACCAGATAAACAATGCAATTTCTCATGTAATGCATCATCTGTAAAGTGAAAAATAACAACGAACTTTGCATCTGATGTAATTCAGTTCTTAAGGATGTAAAAAATGGTTCTGACCTGTATTCAATTAATAAAAAAATTATTTTAAATGCTAATTATGTGTCTTGTAAGCTTATAACTTTCGCATGAGGTTAAGTCAACGACAACAAAAAGTTTCTGTCCAGAAATGTAAACAGCTACAGAAATAATGCCAAAAAACAGACTGAAAATGCATACTAATATTTAGCACTTCCCATAGTTGCATTTGTATATCTCAGAACATTCTGTATATGTCAGGAAAATCAACCCTGTAATTTTTATGTTATTATTTCCACTCTATAGGTATTGTTAGCAGATTTACTTAATGCAATAAATATATACATCTATAATGGAGTAGTTCCCCTCAGAAATCTGCCTGAAGCTTTCTGTTGGAGTGACTTTAGTGAGAGAAGGACCAGGATGACACCAAAATTTGCTGTAAAACCATAGTTGCATTTTCAAGCACCTTCCAGGTCACCCCAGGAGATCATGACATGTTTGTGAGATGACTAGCAATGTTTGCTTCAGTCTTCAGAAATACCAATAAATGGATACTTTGACATGTGAGAGATACTTGTTCATCCTAGGTCAACGTTAGCAGATTTCACAACTTAGAAAATACTCTACAGCATCAAAGGGTAAATCCATGGACATGACACACACAGGCATCAGCAACGTGGCTTGAACTAGGTAGGCACAGGAACTTAATTCTATACTGGTAGCATTTCTGAAACATTATTTTATGCATGAGACTGGAAAACTGCGGAGAGCTTCAGAATGTTAGTGTCCAATGAGAAAATGAGAAATTTCATTGCCTGAGCATGAAAGATACAACAGTGAAGTTTGTCTCATGTTTGTTTAATCCTGAGCACACAAGAAAAACAAATATCTAACAAGGATCCTCGGTGAAAGATACTTCATTTTGGAAATGGGTGAGAGCTGAGAATTACTAGTGAGTCTGCGGTTCACAGAGATCTGGCAGAGAAGTCATTGATTCAACGTTGTCATTCAGAAATATAAATTTCTTTTGAGAATTTCTGAAATTTCAGCTAACAGGAAGGTCATGCTAGTGCAAACAAGGATTACAATTCATCCCACATGGTCAAATTCAGACCCTTTATAAGCAAATACTTCTTTCCAGCATGATCAACAGTGTTGTACCAGCTATTCAGTTTTTAACATAGAAATATAGCTGCTAAAACTTCGTGCTTTTATTAAAGAAATAAAGCTGGGAGAGAAACATAGGGCAGGAATGGGAAATATCAAGAGAAAATGGGCATAAATAATTCTACAACTGTGCAACCCAACGCTTTTTCTATACCTTTCCTTCATGAATTCCTTCCATGGATGGGGATAATTAGGTAAATACTATTTTTAGGATTTTGCATTGTGAATAGTCGTAATGTATCACTGTTTACGCTCCTATAGTAAGCATATAATCATAGCTCTGTGTCATTCCCCTAAGCACTGCCAGCAACTATAAATTAGATATAGTTATGAACAAGCTATTTTTTTTCTTGCAACTTTGAGCTTTTTAAAGAACATTTTTAAAGTTCTACTGACCTCTGTAGACACTGAAATATAGCAGAAAATTCTTACATCTGGAAAAGTGAACTCGTTTACATGTACTTACTTAGCAGTCAGTCCATCAACTCAAGTTTTTAATGAAGCATTTTTTTCCTTTTGGCTGAACTGTTTATTTGTACTAGAAACATGCATAATTTCCAGGAAGAGATTCTTGCAGCCACCTGTAGATGCTTCATGAATGACTGATCTACGTAGATACCATAGGTAAAAGGAAAAGGATTTGAATTTTAAATTGCAGCTTGCAGACTACTAAATCTCACTGCAGACTACCCTGGGCAGCATGTTGAAGACCCTGGAGATATTTCTTTAGCTGGCATTTGAAACTGGAACAAATAAATGAAGTAAGGACATGGAACTTCATTAATCGCAGCTACAGTATCAATGCTAACCTAACAAAAGGATTAACAATGTACAACTGCTGAAAAAATTATAGACAAGTAAGGAAAGATTTTACTTCAATATTCAGTATTCAAGATGGCTCGCCTGAAGCAAACTTTTTCATCTCTTTTCAATTGCTTTAGGGAAACACCCTCTTTCTTTTTGGGAATGGTAAGATGGGACGGTTGCCTAGACACTGATGAAGAGAAAGTGAATTTTGCTAGAAGTGATGAACTGAACAGGGCTCACATTGAAGAGAGAGAGGAACCAGACGGACCCCTGAAATTTGAGTTCGACGTTTGCCACCAGGATTCAGGATATGAGTCCACAACTCCCCTGCCACATGGCCAGGTCAAACTGATCACCAGCTGGGAAGCAGGATGGAACGTAACGAATGCCATTCAGGTAACCAACCTCTTACTGCCCCACTCATTACAACCATCATTTAAAAGAAACTGGTCATCACTTAGCCTGCTTTCTTATACTTAACCATACCATCATTCTACAATATTCTGAAAGGTTTCTATGAATTTATTACTAACATATTTCAACCTTTCTGCATAAGATTAACACTCTGGAAAAATATAGTTCCAAAGGGAAAAAAAGACAGAGATGTTAGCTAAAGTTTCAGAAATATTTAAACCAAGATGGAAAGGTAGAGATTGCATCTGTTTTGGAAGTGCAGAAATTACCTTCAAGAAGTATATTTTAATTCAGTGACAGAGAAGTTTGACAGAAATGTGAGGTAAACATCTATTAAAAAGAGGATAGAAAGAGTCATGCTGACATCAGACTTATTTACTGATATGTAAGTTACTAGATATGAACTGGAGCATGAAGCACAATAAATGTAATAATATTTTTCAATGTTAAAGAAAATAGTCAAGTTGGAAAGACTGAAAGGGTTTGGTCCCGGTGTTCTGTGTGGAACATAAGTATCTTTCTGAGTCCTTAAAATTAGCATTAAATGTTTCAGATTCTTTTTCTCACTTTTCATGATTCATTTTCTTACATAATTCTATCATTACGACTAACTTTGTGCCTGGCATGGGAAGAAGAAAGCAGTACTCACAGACACATCTAGTTCCAGTAACTGTTACTTAAACACTTTTTATGGCACTCTAATTATAGAAAAATAATCCTTCCCGTGTCACACAAGTCTGTGCTAATGCTGATGAACATTTGTTTATGTATCCAGTTCATCCCTCAGCTCTGCAAAGGAGTGAAAAAACGACACATTTCTAACTCAGCCGTATTTTCAAACATGAGCACCACCATATATGAAAGCCAACATAATAACATTTAAGGCACAGTAGTATGTCATACTCAGTAAGTGTTCAGCTATGAATAAAAGTCCTAAAATACCCAAACTACATCCTAGTAACACTTTTGTCTTCAGTCTCCCTCAGCAGCATCTAATCAGGGCAGGAGTCTGGGATGAGAGCCCATTGTTGTCTCTGTGAGTTTTGCCTTTGATTTCACCAAAGCCAAGATTTCATTATGGAAGTCAATTTTGTCAATATTTCCTGTATGACCTTTTAGTGAGTTGCATTCTCTCTCACCCATTGTTTTCCCTTCTGAAAAACAAAAGTAATAATGCCTCTGCAATACATCAAAGTGCCTAAAAATTCCTGAATGTCTTTATGTAGACAATTACTATTAATCATTAATATTGTAGCTTCCAGTTCAAAAACAGACCTATAACATAGAGTTGCCTATTTAAAAACAGAACAAATTCATGCTTAATTACCCAGTCAGATCAGTAAGTATGGTCTTAGTTAAAACTTACAGCATTTTGAGCTTTGCATGCTGCCATTCAATCTCAGTTGGTCAAATATTTTAGAAACCAGAATTAAAAGAACAGTCAGCTACTGCTGTACTGAGCTTTCCCTCTAAGGCAAACAGAGGATGGCAAAGCCAGGGAGCTGCACTCAAGTTAAAAGCACTACTGAAATGTTCTAATGACATGTTGCGGAACTGTGTGCATATACGAGCACATATGTGCACCTGCATGCATTTTTCCTATTTCCCAATACCTTGGCATTTGGTTTAGGAAAGAGGGTAGAGAGCAGAGAAAGGAAAGGGGAAAGGCAGGAGAGGAGGACAGAATACTGAATGGACATCTGTCAGTAAAAAAACAACAGTTTGAAGAAATTTCTGTGAATAGCTTTGAAGAGAAAGAGTTATCTGAATGATTAAAACAATCCAAACATTCTTAACTGGTGAAGACAGTCTGTGCTAAAATGACACTTGGTTTTGCCCCACCCAGAGGAAAGGGCAGAAGTGTTTTGCATGACAATTAGAGGTAAATATTTAAGCAGAATTCTGAAGTTTTAAACAGTTTTTCCAGTGAATACAATTAGTCTACAAATGAAATTATTTCCGGATTTATTACAAGCATAATTAAGTCTTCAGTCTCCGAAATTAAATACAAGGGTTTTCTCAGAGTGTTTAAAAAGCAAATATTTTCAAACAAACAGGTAGAGTTTTTTTTTTTTTTAACTTCAACTGAAAAATTGTGCAGCTTTGATGACAACATTGTGTATGTAAATGATTGCTTCAGACATTTAAAGTTTCCAGGGAAACACACTTCGTATTCCAACACTGCACAGGCACATGAAAATCTGTATCCAGTTAATCTGGGTAAGGACAGAGACCATAAAGCTGAGTTAATTCAAAAAGGAAAGTGAACAGCATCATCTGTCAGAGTGATGCAAGTGGTATTTGTTTGTATAGAGCAGTAAAAGGCTGAAAAATTTTGTACTAACTTTTACAGTAGTGCTGGATATGTAAGCAAAGCAACAGTAGCAAGAAGAAGGCAGTTAAATTCTAATGATACAGCATTTCACAGCGGAAGCAAAGTTCATGTTGTCATGACTGTAATTTACACCATCGTAAGTCTATCTCACCTTATTAGGTTTCAGGAGCACAAACAAGTTTAACAGTGCAAAAAACTCAGCTACTCTACCAGGCAGCTCCAAAGTACTTTCAGTATCCTGATGCTTATATGATCTTTAAAATACAGTGTAATATAAGCACACAATTCTTCCCTGGACATTTGGCAAAATATGATGTTGTATCAAATCATACTGAATGTGTCATTTGATTCAATGCATCTGATGCCTAATGTAGAGAATTAATTTTATATTTCATATCTAGTTTCAATGTGTTTCTGGAGTGTCAGTCCCACTCCCCTGTACCTTTTGCCTTGATTCTCAGGATGAAGCAATCTTTCTTCTTCTTTCCCATCACCTAATGTCAACATACCATAATTATCCAAAGAGGTGTCTGTGCAAGTTGCTGTGAACCACCAGGTACAAGGATACTGCATTATCTTCCTTCAAATCCCATGTTAGAGCTCTTTTTCTCTCATTGGGCTTTCTTAGAAAACTAGTCCAGAGCTGTTGGCAGACTGAAATAAAGGACTTTTAAGCTGTACCTCTTTGTCTCTCTAATTTTTCACATGGGTTCTGTCTGTAGCCATCTCTTGCCTCCTGTCTTCTGCAGAGATTAGATTACATAAAGGTTGGTAATACCTATGGCAGAGGTCATTTTCTTGTTCCATGATCAGAATAACACAACAGGGTGCTTGTCTACTGTGAGTGCTTCTAAAAATAATGATAATGCAATTAATATTATTTATAGTTATTTAAAATTGTGACAACAATAAATTAATTATTAGAGTAGTAATCATAAATATGCTTATTATATCTATATTCTGTGTATTGTATGTTAGTTTAGAAAAGACTTGACACTTCAATATTCACTATTTTCATACATGAAAGTATATCTCTATTTCCTTCAAGGTGTGCTGTTATAGATACATTTCCAAACTGGGTTCTAATCTGGCTCATCTTTATTTATGTGACTCTATAAGATTCACTTGAGAATATCAAATGGTTCATATTTATTTTTCTATAATGATTCCTCTCAGTTACTTGCCTTCACCTCCCTAATACAGACTGAGTCTTTAGAGTGCTTACTGTCAACAACTCCCAAAGACTTAAGTGGAAGACACAGTGACACTGAGAAACAGAAATAACAGACATGCCCCTAAAGATATACAGGCAAACATCTTTTAAAAGTGCCTAAACGCACCTCCCATCAAGCTTTACTGACAGTGTTTAACTATTATCCAAATATAAGTATGTACACCCTTATGTATTTAGAAAACTAAATGTTTTCACCATCAGGTCATTAGATATACCACAACAGCAATCTTCTCATGCTCAATCTTAAATAATTTAGTCACATTTAACTAAATAACCACTTAGATCTTAACTGCAGTACTTGATCTTAAGTATTTATTTTCCAGACTTGAGAACAAGGGTCAATCCTGTCTGGTGCCCAGAGCAGTAGCCTCCTTGAATTATACATTGAAGCTGAAGTCATACTCTGAACTAAATTACAGATGTCTGAGGGAAACAAACTGCTGCATTTCAAGGGAAGGTCTTGAAAATTAAAGGGAGACGTCTGATGCTCATATCTAATCTAGGAACAGCAAGTAATTCAAGTTTTTAAATGGAGCTAGTCAAAAAGTGACAGCACAAAGCAAAATTTCAAGAATGTATGTCTATGTGGTGCACATAAAAATGACAATTTATACAATTTTAGCTAAAATGCACCTGCAGCACTGGACAAATTTAATGTGTTTGCAACCACAAACCCACATAGCCACTACTGGAAATCCAAAAAATCTTAGAACCTGGTGAGGGCCATCTAAACTCAAATGTGTTTTTCCTTTGATAGAATGTCACCACTACAGAATGCAGTTCATACATATTTTAGGGAAGAGGACTGTAACTAATGTTTGTGCCCTGGTTTTCTCTTTGAATTTTTTTTTTGGGGGGGTGGGGGTAGGGGAGGGAGAGGGGATAAGATTCTGGACATATGTCACTACTTCATATAACCTTTTATATTCAAATTCAGCTCAGACTCTGCAGTATAATTCTTTAGTTTTGTGCACATGTTCAGATAGCACAGAAAAGGCTGCATACAGCCTCTACTCCCAACCCTAAGTTTTTTCACAAAAGCTTTTTATCAAAAACATGTTACACTTCAACAATGAAATTATATCTACCTCACAGAAATCTCTTTATTTGATATATAAGCACTATGCAGTGGACTGATTTTGAGTTAACTAACTGCTGTTCCCACAAATCTCATTAGAGAATGCTCTATATCAGCTGACTTTTCCCTTGGTAAGTTGCAAACACTAAAAATATTATGAAGCCAGGACTCCTAAACATAGAGAAGTGGCTCATCTAAAACTTTTCCTTGTTACAGGAAGAAATATTTGGGTTGTTCTCATGGGATTTAAGTTGCTGTTTTGTAGTTTTTGCATTTTATGTTGTTTGTCACATTGTCTGGGCAAGGAACAGATGGAGGGAGTGTTGAATGGATTTACATCAGCATATTCTACTGTAACTATTATGGAAATGTTAGGGGTGGCAAATCAGTTCTCCATAGCCGCTTTGTGTCAGATTTGCCAGCAAGTAGGAGCTGTGGTATAACATAACTACTCTACAAATTATTCCCTGGACATACAGACAGTCCCCAACATGTGGACCCTTGGTTCAGAAAGCACCATACTAGCTCTTAAAGCGTCGCAGAAACATGGCTTACAGAAGTAATGAATCAAAGTACTGTAATTCCTGCAGTCTTCTAGATGCCAAAAAGACATATTAAAAATCTTTACCAGTTAAAGCATCCCTTAGATCATGCTTGCCTGTACCACAGGCCTCAAATTCCATTTCCTAATAGATGAACAGCAACAGAGTCAAGGAGATCTGACTCTGTCTCTCTTCCCCCTCTTCCCTTCCCCCTCCATAAATGACTCCAATAGCCTCAATAGTTTGGCTATAACTACTCTGTAATGGTCTATAATTTATTATGTTGATATGTTTTAAGCTAATTAGTATGTTTTTCAGATGAAAGGGACACATTCTAAAGTATAATTCTCAACATACACTTGAAATTTAACATGCAAACTCAATCTTAAATGTGAATATCCTGATTACACTGGGCGTAAGACATATATATCCAAAAATGTTTACTTTCAACTGATACCTTTAATCTCTTTAACTGATTTTTACCTGAGTTTTAGTGACATAGCTAACACTACATCCTTTTCATAACAGCAGCCAGAAGCACTGTGGTGCTTAAAGAAATCTGAATTATTCTGTTCAGAACCTCAAATTATAACCTTAAATTTCAAAAAGGGATTTATTTGACACTTGATTTTTAGCAATGCCAAATATCTATCATTTCCAACTACATTAGCTGGAGCTCTTCTTTGCTAGTATTTCTGAAATCTATATATTTCAGTGTCCAAATTTCAGAGCCACCATATTGCAGGTAGCTATTCTTAGAAGTAGTAGGTAAGTTATTACAATGCACAGTATACTTATGCTGGGTTTTATGCTCAGTTTGTCACAGTCTGGTCAGGAAAATCTTATGAAATTTGCAAACAGCCATTTCTTGTATGCAGAGACTTGTTGATTGCTCACTTTTCATGTAAGTTTGAAAATATTTTTGTTTGCAAAATCTACTAGTATTGATCTTTTGGAACAGTTAAATTATAGATATAAGGCTATAATACTCCTACATAAAATAGCTGGTATGAGTTAAAATTGTGAGCACACCAAAGGACAAATGAACTACCAAGTAAGCATACAGCAGCATGGGTTAGCCTTGGCTAATAGCCAGACTCCCACCCGGCTGCTTACCCCCTTCACCGTCAGCTTGGCAGCCAGGAGAAAACAGAACAGGAGCGAGAAAGCTCGTGTGTCAAAGTAAAGCTAGGGAGATCACTTCCCAGATACTGTTGTGGGCACAACAGAGTCAGCGTGGGGAAAATTAATTTTAGTACCAATGAATATATAGATGTTTCATTCCTGTATCTCCTATTCAGAAACAAAAAGACAAACATTAAAGCAACACCCTTCTTCCTCCCTTTTCCATGCTCGGCTTGACTTGCTCACTCCAGACTCCTCTACAGACCCTGCTTCCTTCACTCATGGCCTTTTCTGCCCTTTCTTAAACACATTTTCCAGAGGTGCCACACGCGGGGCCACTGGGCTCAGCTGTGCCCTTCAGTGGGGCTGCTGGAGCTGGCTGGAGATGGCTGTGTCCAGCACTGCCTTCCCACAGAGGCCGCCTGCTACCTACACCTGGACACAGAAACCCAGTGCAAGTAGTAAAGCACATTGATCTTGCTGGTGCATTGATCAGACTCTTGCATGTCACTGTAAAAAGATGGTTTTGTCACTGATCAGTGTGTATTTGAGGACAGAGAAGAAGAAGAAGAAAAGTGCATAGGCACAGCTGAGTATTTGGAGACTGATTTTCAACCACTTTTCTAACTCATTTGCCAGTAAAGGCTATGAATAAAGCTTTCATGGTCCAAGGTAAACCTTTTATTTTATTTTATTTTATTTTTACTTTTAATCACATTTTAAAATGTAAAAAATAGATTATGGACAATCAGAGCATCTCTGTGCTACACAGCCTTTTGAACCCTCAACCTGCAAGGCAGGCTACTGATTTCTGAGCTGTAGGCAGTATCCAAGGAACTGGTTTTTTGAGGGACAGGAGCTGGGAAGCCGTGTACAGCAAAAGCCTCACAATGGGGGCTCTCCCTCTTGTTCCCTGCTGCCCCTTTCCTCCCACCCCTCAGGGAAAGGGAGCTCCCTGCAGATTTGATGGAATCAGGGCTCCCAGCTCATTGTGTGGGCTGCAGTGGAGGAGCTGGGGGAGATCAGTTCCTCTCTTCTCCTTACAGCTGTGCTTTCCAGCCAGTAATAACACAATTTTTTGTTTTAATTGGAATTTGCTAGTTGCTTTGGCATGCTGCCAAATTTAGCTTGCCAGCAGACATGTTTGGCAGGGACATCAGTATTTCTACTACTTTGTGTCTCAGCTTGAGTACAGTTACATGAACGAAGGGAAAGCACATTTCCACCTGAGATCTTTAAACTTTGGCAGTCTTCAAGGCCAGCTACTATCAATGATATTGCTAGAGCTCAACAGGCAACCTGCCAAGTGTCAGAGGTGTGATTTACATGCACATTTACATATATTTGCAAAAAAAGGTGTGTCTGTGTGTATTTCTCCCATGACATATACAGAGTAATGGTACCTGTGAGTAACACTTCAGAAAGCTGAACATTGTGTCTCCCCCCAGACCTCTTTTTTCTTCCTTTCATCATTAGCAAACCTTCAAGCCACCCAGGAGATGGTCTGCTCTGGGGGTGTTAATGCCTAAAAAAGGCTTTTGCTTGCAGTGATAGGGAAATAGGTAAAGGCACACACATGCTATGTAACTCCAGTCTTCATTTTTCATTGCAAGAGTTTTTCGTAAGGAAAAGTATACTCCATGTATCAACCATTTCTTCACAGCTCTTTGCAAGAACCTCTTCAACCACTGAATCAAACGTAAGCTACACACCTTTTCTGTAACCATTTACCTTTCTGCATCTGTTGACTCTGATTTCTGCTCTTCCAGTTAAAATACCATTGTCAATTTTTTAAATATTTAAACAAGCATTCCTATGGACTTATATGAAGATATTTATTTACACTCCTCTAAGCCTCTTATAAATATCATTTTGCTGAAAACTTCACAGTTACAAGCTGCAGTGAAACCACCACTTACACTCCTGACTCACACTCTCCTATACTGGCTCATGGTTTCCTTGACTCCACTGTTTGTCTGCATTTGTTTCCTATTATCTCACCCTTAGATTTTAAATTCTTTGGAGAAGAGACCATCTTCTTACAGTCTGTTTGCACAGTGTCTTGCACAATGAGATTCTGATCAAGGACTTCCAGGTGCTCCAATAATGAAAACAATTTTGAAAGTCTGACTCAGGATGTATTCTATTTTACAGAAACTCTTTACAAAATAATGTGTTTAAATGTGGTCTAGGATAAATCAGCCTGGCATTTGATCCAATCCTCTTTTTATATATACATATATATATATATGTGTAATGGATTCTCCTTGCTATTGAGACCTATTGTAGGGGCTGAACACAAGATAAATCAGCAGACTAATGTGGTAAAAGTATCTTTAGAATATCTTACCTTCATTCCATCTTTAAAATCCAGACAATCAAGCAAGAGAATGACAGAACCATGATATTACAGATAAATGGATAGTAGTGTTGTGAAAGTTATACCTTTTGAAATAGTAAATGTTACCAAACAAAATCAAGTAACTGTCAGCTGCTTGAAAGCAATGATCACTTTATTCCACAGAAGAACCCAACGCACTAAGACTTGTTGCAGAACAAGGATCTCTGTCTCCCTCAGGTGAAGGGAATGGCTGAGATACTTTCCCTCTATGCTAAAATCAAATCAACCTACCATGCTTTTTGGTCTTATCAATCCCCGAGAGTATTTTTTACCAGCTGAAGGAAAACAGATGGCATAATTTCTCCCTTTTTAATTTGTGGTGGGTCACATGTTTGTTTGGTTTTTAAACTCTATTATTAGGCAACTTCGAATTTCTATATCTGTTATATCAGCTTACTTTGTTGTTGTGATATTATATTTGACAGCTACCTTTCAAAACAAAACTGAAATTGCCTATTACAATTATTTACCAGCCTTCCATGGCTGATATGTGCACACTTGTGCCTTTTTACAGGTTCTAGCACATATCACTGATGGAAAATATTCTTAAAAATCTTCTTACCATCTGACTTCTTAAACCTATGAGATGTACAGCCTCAGAGAATTTATTTACTTTAATGAAGAGCAATTACACATATAACTCCTCCCAAGATAACATTCCTCCTCATACAGCAAGAACATAGTGATAGGTGGCAAAAATTCAGATATTTTGCCAGCTATAAGTCCTTTCCTGTTTTATATAAACTTCCTTCATTTTCATTAGCAAATTTTCAGCAGGGTGTTCATTTTTTTATATAAAGAAAGGATGAGCCTTAGGGTTCATCAAAGAATAAAGATTAAGACAAGATGAACATCTACAATGTATGAAAATTTAGTGCTAAAAGTAAAGGAAATCTGTACTATTACAATATTATTATAATGTACTGACAGAATCAGAAATAGTAATGCTTTTGTAGCTGACCTTCCAAATGGTAAAACTTCTTCCACGCAATCCATAGATGATTAATCTATAGTTTACTTCAGTGTGTATAATTCCTGACAGCAGGAGATTCACTGAAACGGCACAAGCTCTGTCTGAATGAGCAAATGGAGCTATCTGAGAAAATAAAAAGCCCTAAACACTGATTACACATGGTATTGAAGATGATATATTGTACTTTAGTTTTAGCATTGTTAACTGTATAAAACGTTTTGCTCTTGAAGCTAAATAAAAGCTACTGACTTCCATTTACATGTATTCTCCCTCTTCTCCCCACACACACCATGTTTCTTGGATGAAAATGTTTCTCTGTATTCTTGGCCAGTGGCACTGGTTTTGCCATATGTACAATCCTGTGTTCACTAAATAGCTAACAACAAAAAATAAAAAATAAAAAATAAAAAAATTAAAAANAATATTTACTTCTCAAAAATATAAACATATGAGTCAAAGTGAGGAAACATTCACTTCAGCTTATACACACATACTCTGCTATCCATTTCATTTTCTCTCAGTACATTTCTTGAATTGAGACAAATAACAGCACTGACAAATTATGTTTTGTAGGTCCCTATACCAAGCATTTTGGTTGTTTTACGATATCAGTAGCAATGGTAGCTTCAGCTTTTGCCTTTATTATACACAGGTATTTCTGTTCATAATAGGTTTTTTTTTTTTTTTTTT
>VXAL01012592.1:24983-37367 GCA_013399475.1 Chauna torquata
TTTTTTGCTCAGCTTTCCCCTCCAGAAATGTGTTCATTCAGGCTAGTTCCTCCCTCATAAATAGGCGATATTTTGTTTTTCAGTTTTAAAAACCATTCTAGTTTGATTATTTCAAAATAAATCTGGGTATTTCAGAAATAATGCTTCCACTGAAGCTTAAATAATTGAAGATATGTGTACAAGAATTATATGATGCAAGACTGTTATCTTTTGTGTGTGTATATATATAATGACTATATAATTACCTCATTTAACCATTTGTATCATATTTAGGAGTTGGCACTGAGGTCTATTCTATCTCACCACATTTTAAAGCAGTTCCCTTGTCTCTTTTTCTGCATCATGTCTTCGACTCTAAATGACATTTCTCTAGCCACCTTCCCTTAAGGGATTTAAAAATCTTCTGAGCTTTAATTGGGATCTGGAGTTTAAAATGAGTTCTCCTCTCCTGCTCATGTTGCTCTTGCTTGCCTGCTGACTTTTTTCACTTTTGTTGGGAAGCCAGCTGCTCTCAGTGCTTTTTCTTTTGTACTTTTTATTGTTGTCATCTCAAGTTAAAAATAAAATACCTGCACAAAACCATAGGCTTCCCTCTGCTGCTTGGATGGGATTTCAGAGACTCTTTGCTATTTCCTAAATTGTGAGGAGCTGCCATTCCACCCCTGAAGGTTTCTTTTCCTAATCAGAAAGGATAATTGTCTGCATAATTCATACTTTTCCTCTAGCCTTCTACTGATTCCTGTCTTTTGCCTGCAGTTACATATTTCTTACATCCAGTCATTTTTCTGCACAGCTTCTTGCCTATCATATTCTCCTACCCCTTGTTGCTGCCTCCTATGGTTCACAACCTTACATTGCAACGTTCCTCAGCTTACCTAATGACACCTTTTTGCCCCTGTTTCTGCCTCCCCTGGTGCAGTCATGTTCCCAGGCTACCCAGCTCTTCCTTTGCTCTTCCCAGGCACCTCAAAGTCTCACAGCCCTCACAAAGGAATCCTCTCTATAGATGATATAGAAAGATAGGCACCTCTGGTGGAGCTTCATATATCCTAAAATAAGTGCCCTACACGGCTGGAATAAATTGGCCTTTGGTGATGTTTATTTCCATCCACCCTCTCCAGAGCTAGCAGATAAGTTTTAATTTTTGCTGTATTTACATAGGTGAAGTTACGAATCCTGTTCCTAATTAAGTGTGCATCAAAAGAAGGTAGATTTGTCATGTATGTTTTTTCTATTACTGTGTGTATTCATTCATTAAATGTCTGTTTTAGACAGAAAAGGTTGGGTGAGATAAATCTGATTCATAGGTGCTAAGAAGCAATCATTTTGCTGAGTACCAAAGAGAGCAAAAAAAGTAGTAACTTTAGTAACTTTAGTAAGGCACGGAGTTTACACCTAAAATCCATGAATTTCACCTCACAAATAAATTGGTGTTTTACCTAAATATTTGAATACAAGAAATGAAAATTAGGTAGGAGAAAAGAACAGAAACTGAATGCAGTCTTAAAATAAATTTCTCAAGTATGAAATCACTAGAGCTCTCAACACTGAAGCCTGAACAAAGGAGAAATCCAATAGAGCTGAGAAGTTTCCCCTGCACTCTAAAAATGGTTCAGGTTAAAAAAATTACTGAGCTCTTTTTTTTTTTTTTTTTTACATATACAAACTTTAACAGTAATTACTAAACTAACTTTGCCTTAGTAATGAAAGAAGTGTTTGTATCTCTAACCTTACAGACAGTATTTGTATATAAAAGCTAAGAATAATTCTGAGGTCTTTGTCAAAGATCAAGAAAGTCAGGATCCCCAGTTTGTTCATCCAGAGATCCTCAGCTCTTGTTTCCATACAGTATCTTTTCTCCAAGTCTTTCCAATGTTGCTGCAGACCAAGAAAATTAATTTAAAAAAGGGGCGGAGGAAGGAATAAAGCGAAAACAGAAAAGGAATATGACTTACTTTATAACTCCAGTATTCTTGCTCATGGGCCAATAGAGGTCAAGAACCACAGTGCCACAGTATATACAATCATATTGAAAAATACCTCCTTGAGTAATAACAGTTGCAGTATGTTACATCTACAGACCTTAAAAATACGTCTTCGGCATTCATTTGTTATGTCATACGCCTGGTTTCACAATGCATAACAATAACCTTTTTTTTTTTTTAAAGGAGGGATTAAATACTTTTGCTTTTATATTGATTACTCAGGGGATGCCAGTCACATTTCTAATCTTTAGTTTTTGTCTTTATTATTAACTATACAAATAAGTGTATTTTTGTCTAATCTATTCAAAATTTGTCAAATTATTCATCTTTGTTGAATTTTAAGAATGATGTGATCTTTTGTCTTTATAGGATAGAGACACCTCCACTACAGGAATTAGTTTATGATATCAACTTTATCCATATCTGTGCATGATAAAACTTCAGCAGTAAAATCATTTGTTGTTTCTTTTATCCTAAAGGAAGAAGCCTCAGGGTGCCACTGGAATTTAACTGAGCTTAAGAGAGGAAAAGCAGTAGAGATTTGTTGTCTAGACCCAGCCTAGTTGTAAGGCAGTATCTTTTCTCATGTATTCAAGAAGAATATGCTATGGTTCTCCATATCAGTTTATTGCTTCATATACACCAAAAATAATAGTATACCACTATTTACGTCTTTCACCCAAACAATTAACTGCATTCTCTCCAGGCAGTGCTATAAGACAAATTTCCCCTTTATATGCTGAGCTCTGGGAGCTGTTACAACTTGAGTAAAAGTCCAACTAAAATTGGTGGCTGGCTCTGTGCAGAGGAAAGAACAGGATAATGTTAGCCAGGGGAGGATTCAGTCACCTTTTGCTCTGCATGCAGTCACCATAAATCCTACGCCAGCTTTCAGAAGACATAACCCAGCTTCCAGAAGACGTAACCTGGCTTCCTTTTCACTTCTCAGAGGTGCATAAGATTTGTTCTCTGCAACCTTGCTTTTTAAAAGTAACAAGAACTGTTGCGTGTCCCACACAGGCAGCATTCAAGAAAAACTCCTAACAAGCCAAATGCTTTCTCCCAGCCCGAGTTTGAACTTTCTATGCATTTTAACTCTTTCTTTCATTATGTCAGTGCATGCTCAAATAAAGTTATTAGTTTCCCCATTGCTTTGCTTTGCTTCCAGCCTCCCACAATCCCCTCTCTGCCTCCTTTCAAGTTCTTTCAACCGCACATTCATGGAACTCCACTCTCATGTTGCTGTACTGGACGTTTTAAGTACCTGTCTACCTTCAGGTGAAGACCTGAGAGTCAGTGATGAGCTATGATAAGAGAAATATGTAAGCAGTCAGTAAGTCTACATTGGTCACCACTACTAACTTAAATAGTTTTTTTAGTTTTGACTGCCTTAATTTTTTCATCTCTTTTTCCTCTCCTCTCCATAATACATAATAAAAGCCCTCATTCTTTTACCAAAGCCTGCTTTCTCCTTTGAGATCCAAGGAAATAATACATTTTCTTAAAAGGCAATTTGCTTCAGAGATTTACTTTGTGTGATTCAGTGCATTCTTGCAGAGAGCTATGAATTTATGCAAACTAACATCTTCCATCAAACCAGAATTAAGCATCGAGCATATTATTTCAGTTTTAGAGCAAATATTTAAAGCAATAGCAAAGCCAATGGGATCAGCTGTCACACTCAATAGCATCAAATCTTTTATTTGTTGAGACATTTTCTTTCCTCTATTCCCTTTCCTAATCTTTAGGAGATTCTTAAGACTAATCTGGCCACTAACAGGAGAACAAACCCAGCAACTTCTCTGTCAGTCAAATGGACACAAACATTTTGTAACGCAGAGCATGCAACTTCCTCACTTGCATAACTTATCACAGCATCTCCTGAGCAGTCAATCTGCCTTATCATCTGTTTATGGGACCTGAAGGATTGACAGACCAACACTTCTGAAGTTTCTCTCAGTATATAAGGTGATTGCAGGCGTTAATCACAAAATAAACACCTTACTCACTTTCCTCCCTGCAGCTAAAGCGGGTCAGCATTGGCAGAGAGAAAGAATAAGAAAAAATCAGGAAAAACAAGATTGCTGGGGTCTAATTCAACCATCCCTGAAGGTAAAGGAAGACTTTTCACTGATATTAAAGGAGATGGATCAGCTGCTAAGGTCATACAGGCCATGGACAATATTTGAAGTTTTCCACAGAACAGCTCATAGTATTTTTGAATTCAAACTCAGCTGAGCTGTGAACAAACGGTGAAGCGATGGGGAAAGCAGATGAGTTATTTTCCTGGTGTCTGTAGACCAGTGCCAGGAGTCTGGGTAGCCAGCTAGAGAAACCAGAAATTCTTACTGCTGAGGAGAAATAGGACATAATTGATATTGCAAATACATGTATGTGACCGGAATTTTAAAATAATTAGATAAAACACGTTTA
The DNA here is from genome assembly GCA_013399475.1 of Chauna torquata. NCBI lineage: Eukaryota > Metazoa > Chordata > Aves > Anseriformes > Anhimidae > Chauna > Chauna torquata. The sequence continues at coordinate 29,402 of VXAL01012592.1, forward strand.
CAAAAATAAAAATAAAAATAAAATGGTAAAAGAAGTGAGGGTGGCACTCTACTTTAGAGAGATGATTACCTGTGTTAAAGCTATTGTCTGGAAAGACAATTGTATTGTTCTTGGTGAATTCAGTTTTAAAGACCTGTGCTGGATGTTGTGTGCAATCTGTAGTAAAACATTGTTAAAGTTTCTAAAAATGATAGATGATAATTGTCTAACACAAAAGGTATTGAACCTAACATAAGGTAATTTTATTTTGAGCCTTATTACCTTGAATAAAGATGAACAGATCAGTGGACCTAATTACTTTCATTGTGGAAAAACAGAGGGCAGTAATATATATATATATATACTTGGTACTTCAAAGGAGTGAATTTTAAAAACCTGGAGAATATTATGAGAGATAATTGATTACAAAGAATAAATACAGACAGCAAATTGCAAAAATAATTTGAAAGTTGTTTAACAAGAATTTATGAGATGTCCAGAAGTCACATCTCACAATTAAGAAATAGTATGCCTAAGTGTTAAAAACCCTCCTACCTCAGTTGTGAAATGAATGTATCAATTGAAAATTCAAATAGATGCGTATATAACAAAAGGGGGAAAGGAAGAGTGAGAGTAATCATTGTAAACTATAAATTATGAAATCTAGCAAAGAGATACAGGAACCCAAAGGCACTAGGGAAAAATGCATCCACCAGGGACTAGGACAATAAGAAAATAATTTTTAGGAATTTAAAAAAAAAAAAATAGGTTTAGTATAAAAGTTTGAAACATAAATACTACAAGTGGTTTGAATTAAGTATGAATGGAAGCCCGTGAATCTTTATGTGACTGTGTATGTTTGTGTAAAAGCACCGGAAGAAACAGCAGAACTTTGTTCTGGTGTTGGTATGTGTTAACTGCTACAGAGCACCACATAAGTGATTTCAACCAAATGAAGAGGTAGAAGAACTGACCTATAGGTAAGGCAATGAAGAGGCAGACAGTATATATAAAACATGCAGATAAAGAAAGGTTCCCTGCACTGTGAAATTCGGGAATTCTGCCTAATATTTATGAGGGGTGAGACAAAAGAATGAGGTGAACGATCCAAACCAACATCCACTCCAAATGAGTATAGAAGATAAATCTAAAATCTATTTATCATCACCAGTCAAGATGAACCCCAGAGACACAGTGAGGTCTCGACTGATGGCATCCCTTCTCCTCCTTGCTGCACACAAGAGATCCTGGACACTAGGACACACATACCAGTGCTGATTGGTATGTCAATGTGACAGTGGGTTAAATCAACTAAGAGATTTGGTAATACAAGATCACCTTCCTCTTCCATAAGTTCTCACACTGAGTTTTGCTACAATGATTTCCAAAATTAGCTGTAGAGAGAGGACCTAAAATTGTTAATAACTCAAAAAAAAAAAAAAAAAAAAAAAAGCGGCTGTTCCTGGTCTCTATTTGGAGGCAATCAGGAGGATGTACTCATAGCACAGGATAATAGTGGGCCATTTTTAAAATTTTCAGGATGGGCATCATGTTATTACTCATAAGACATATAGAAGTTAATTCTCAGTGTTTCTGAGCCATTTGTCCATGCTCCATTCATGGCCTGGTAAGAGAAACAGGCATCTTTGGCAGGAAACTAATTTCAGCTTTGCTAAACATCTGTCTTAAGACAGATGAGTTATAAGTTGAGGTGCTTATTTTTTCTATGGTTTATAGAGGAAGCTTTGATGGCTAGCTTAGACTGGCACAATTAACAATTAGATAACTACAGTTAGTATTTAAAATGGGTGTTATATCTTTAATATTTGAAAGCAGAATGCCTAGAAAGATTACATTTGGGAGACATAGCTAAAGATACATCTAGTCTGATAATATTCAAACACTATTACATTTGGAATTTTCAGAAGACAATGGATATCATAATACTATTTAAAAAGCCAGTTAAATCCTAACCAGTTAAACCTATCAACAAGTCTGAGCAAAATAGTGTAGTTGTTAATGCAGGTTTTAATTGATACAGAATAAAAAGCTAGGAATATAATTAGTGTCAATCATTATGGTTTTGAAGAAAGAGTCCTTACAGTCCTTGTTAAGCACACTTCATATAATTCTTTGTTGTAATATAGGCAGTGAAAAGTAAATAATATATTTAGACCTTCAAAAAGAATTTTGACACATTAAAACACAACATTCTGATTTAACAATTAGTGCAGCAATGAAATACATCTTAAATGGATTAACGACTGCTTAAGTGACAGATCCCAAAAAAGTAACTATCAATGTAGATTTATTGTCAGAGCAAGGAATTGAGCACTGGAGCATGTTGCCCAGAGACACTGTGGAGTCTACCACCTTGGAGATACTCAAAAGCCATCTGGACATGGTCCTGGGCAACCTGCTCTAGGTGGCCCTGCTTCAGCGTGGGGTTGGACGAGATGACTTCTAGATGTCCCTTCCAGCCTCAACCACTCTGCAATTCTTTGGTTCTGCCTGAGTTTCTGGTAGGGTTAGAAGGTTATCTAGTAGAATAATTGGTATCTTGTCCTGTATTATTCAATGTAGTCAACAGAGATCTGGAAGTAAATACAAAATCACTGTTGATCACAGTGGTGGCTGTGACAGGAAAAAGACCATGGACATCTGCAAGTAAGTAGCTCTGTTATCATGGCATGAGATTAAAGGATTCGCCATGTTTTTTAATTTAGAGCTAATAAAGTTTTATCTTCATATAAATACCACAGCAACATAGGCTTGTGTCAGTTCTGGAAAATAATTTATTTTAAATGAAAACAAGTGCTTCTTGAATTTATTTCCCTGCTTTTCCAGGATCCATGAAGGAAGATTTCCTGTGTAGTTTCTGTGCTTAACCCAAATTCATGCAGGGAATCAAATACATAGCTGGGAATATAGTTAGACTTAAATGAACTGTTGCAGTGGAGTAACTGCAGATGGTGAGAAAGGCAATCTGCACTAATTCAGCAGTCTGGCGTATTAGCATGTGTTCTGCATATAGCAGAGCTGTACTAACTGAATTATTTTCAGTTGAATTCATCTTCATTTCTTAATTTATTTTTCCATTTGATTAAGTCTTAAGGTAAAATCTTTTTCTCTCTCTTCTTTTGTAGCATCACTTTTTACTCCATTTTATTCAATTGTCTCTTGGCATATCTCAACTCTGACCATGATTCAGTCTTCATTGCTTTTTAATTACCTCTCAATACTCTTTGTTTTTATAAGTGTCATATTTCAGGCCAGAACAGTCTATAAGATGAAGCTTTTGCTTGGGATTAAAAAGTCTTAAAACTGAACATTAAGAAATTTTGATGCCGTTCCCTCGGGTCCTGTCACTGTCCCCAGAGAGAAGAGATCAGCCCTGCCCCTCCGCTCCCCTCGTGAGGAAGCTGCAGGCTGCCATGAGGCCTCCCCTCAGTCTCCTCTCCTCTGGGCTGAACAAACCAAGTGACCTCAGCCGCTCCTCATACATCTTCCCCTCTAGACCCTTCACCATCTTTGTAGCCCTCCTTCGGACACTTTCCAATAGTTTTATGTCCTTCTTACGTTGTGGTGCCCAAACCTGCACACAGTGCTGGAGGTGAGGCAGCACCAGCGCAGAGCAGAGCGGGACAATCCCTTCCCTCACCTGGCCAGCAGTGCTGTGCTTGATGCACTCCAGGGCACGGCTGGCCCTCCTGGCTGCCAGGGCACGCTGCTGGCTCGTGTTCAGCTTGCCATCAACCAGAATTCCCAGATCGCTTTCTGTGGGGCTGCTCTCCAGCCTCTCATCCCCCAGTCTGTACGTATAGCCAGGGTTGCCCCTTCCCAGGTGCAGAATCCAGCACTTGTACTTGTTAAACTTCATATGTTGGTGATTTTCCAGCTCTCTCTGTAAGGTCTCTCTACTCTCAACAGAGTCAGCAGCTCCTCCCAACTTAGCATCATCCTCAAACTTACTCAGTACACCTTCAAGTCCTACATCCAAGTTATTTATGAAAATATTAAGGAGAACTGGCCCTAAAATGGAGCCCTGAGGATCCCCACTAGTGACTGGCTGCCAGCCTGATGTAACTCCATTTACTATAGCCCTTTCAGCCCAATGTTCACCCATCGTATCACGCATTTATCTAGCTGTATGCTGGACATTTTGTCCAGAAGGATACTGTGAGAAACCATATTGAAAGCTTTACTGAAATACAAAAAGATTCAGATCAACTGGCTTCCTTTGGTCAACTAGATGGGTGACCTTGTCATAAAAGGGAATTAAGTTCATTAAGCAGGACCTTCCCCTCGTGATCCCATGTTGGCTATGACCAATGACCACGTTGTCCTTCAGGTGTTTTTCAGTAACTCCCAGAGTAATTTTCTACATCATTTTACCAGGCACTGAAGTGAGACTAACAAGCCTGTAATTAGCAGGGTCTTCTTTCTTGCCCCTCTTGAAAACTGGGACATTTGCCGGCTTCCAGTCAACTGGGACCTCTCCAGATTCCCAAGACCATTGAAAAATAATTGATAGAGGTCTCACAATGACATCAGCCAGTCCTCTGAGTAAGCTGGGATGAATCCCATTGGGCCCCATAGGCTTGTATGTATCCAAGTGGAGCAGCAAATCACGCACAAGTTCAGGGTTTGCTGGGAGTTTATCGTGCATGCAGTCATGGTCCTCCAGCTCAGGGCACCTGAGCTCCCAAAACCCATCATCAGTGTTGAAGACAGAGGCAAATAAGGCGTTAAATGTCTCTGCTTTGTCTATGTTCCTGTCATCAAAGCCATCAACAAATGCAGAAATATTTTAATGTGCAGATGTAATTTGGAAATCCTGACATGCTTGTTTTGTATTGCTGGTGGATCAATAATTTCTGGTGCTTCATCTTGGGGATATTCTGACAAGGCTAATAGCTTCTAGCTGCAGCTGACCTTTCCCTGCATGCCCTTTCCACTCTTGTCCTTGCCATTTCTTCGAAGTCTGATCACCAGTTAATCTCCCAGTCCTTACTTCTTTCTACACCCAGATGCCTATGGCAAAGTCTACTCCAGATGTTTGATGAGGACATCCACCCAGGCATATGTGTTCACTAACTGGCAATGCACACCAGTACCCACTCCACTTCCATCCTTGATTTAGGGTGAAAATACTCAAGTCTTGCAAATGTCTTGATAGACAAAGGCCGGGGAATGCTCAGCACACTGGGCAAGCTTGGGATCCCTCCCTGCTGGCAAATACCACAACCACTCAAGCTGAGCCATGATAGTGTATTGCTTCAAAACTCCTCCACTCTACCCAACAATGTGAGCACTTTTCCTTTGTGCTATCCTATTTTATAAACAGATCATCTTAAAAGAGCATATTTAGAACTAACCTATTTGGCTTTACACTGGAGTAGTTGAAAATAAAACCACTCAGGCAGGCACACTTCCCAGACAAAACACTAAAACTAAGATTTGGGAGACAATTTAAGAAACTGTTCCTTTTACTGCTCACTTTAAGTTGATGTCTTACAGCTAGGGCTGTCTGTGCCATAATTTGGACACAAGAAGACAGGATCAGAAGACTCAGGAGGAGTAAGTGCTGGAGCTAGGTTGGACCAAACATGGATTAGCAGATGGTGTAGGGAATGTGTCCCTATTATGGTGGCAGATAATCAGTGAAATGCTGACATGCTCTGTCCACATTCTCTGTGCAATCACTCCTTATGCAAGGTGCACAAAAGCCACCTTCAGCAACACTACACCATGAAAGAATTTCTCTATGGAGGAGGAATTTTCCACAGAGAAGTCACTTCAAGCAATGCTCTAAGGCTGCTGAACAGCTTTAAACTAGAGAACACAGCTCGGTGCCTGTGCTGTTTTATTACAGTGACAGCAAAATAAGTGATTATTGAAAGTATCTTTTTCTTTGAAACTAAACTATTTAAACTTAATGACATGCAGGAAACGGTCATAACAGTAAGTGTTGCTTTTGGAAAGGTAAGAACAGAAGATCAAATCCAAAATGGGTTTTGAAGTCTGAAAAAGGGTCTTTCATTCTTTCAGCTCTCATGGCCATCAGTAACATTTTCTGGCTATTTTGTAGAAATTTGACAACGTGCTGATACAAGAAACCTTACTTTTTCTTTTTTTAACTTTTATTTAACTTTTTTTTTTTTTTTCTTTTTTTTTACCTGTTTTTTTTTTTTTTTTTTTTAATGGAAAAGCCATTACTGGTGAGACAGGAAGAGCAATGTCATTACATACTCATACATACTTAGCACATTGGCAGAGAATCAGAGAATCATGAAATCATTTAGGATCATCTAGTACAACTGTTAACCTAGCACTGCTAAGTCTACCACTAAAGCATGTCCCTAAGCACCACATCTACACAGCCTTTGAATACCTCCAGGGATGGTGACTCAGCTACTTCCCTGGGCAGCCTGTTCCAATGCTTCACAACCCTTTCANCCCCAGCTCCCTCAGCCGCTCCTCATAAGACTTGTTCTCCAGACCCTTCACCAGCTCCGTTGCTCTTCTTTGGATGTATTCCAGCACCTCAGTGTCCTTCTTGTGGTGAGGTGCCCAAAACTGAACACAGCATTCAAGGTGTGGCCTCACCAGAGCCCAGTACAGGGGGACAATCACTTCCCTAGTTCTGCTGGCCACACTGGTGTCTTCAGAGTTCTACCATTTCTCTCTACTAACCATGCTCTGCATCCAAAAAGCAGAAAAATCAGTTATGTCCACTATGTTTGCTTTCCATTATTAACTGAAAGGTGAGGGACGCAGAAATGGTACCAGCTATTGTTTGCAAACTCTGGGAAAAAGATGTTGAAGACGTTACCTGAAAGAAAAGCTTACAGTTTCTATAGAAAGATTCAACTTAAAAATTCTAAGCTCATGGTATGTGATTTAAAATTGGCAATTACTGATATATAATTTTAAGAAAGAATATATATAGTGCAAGAATGGATTTGTTTAATAAGATCTGAATTAAAACAACAACAATCAAAAAAAAAATTTTCATCCTGTGGTGTCTGTTAGGTACCATATAAAAATTATTTGATATGAACAAACAGCAATGTGATGTTAAGAGGTTAGAATTGTGTTATACTTTGATTAAACTAACAATTAAGCAAGGCAAAGCAGACACCTGTGAGGAGGACTGTAAATGGCTGTCAAATGTGATAACGTCTCTGAAAGACTTATGCTTTGGTTTAGGTTGAGGCTAGTCATATACACATTAATGGACTAAATTCAGCAGGGGAAAAGCCATTGAGTGGGTAAGGCATGTGCTGACACTTACCTGCAGTTTAATTATACGGTGACCGTTCAGGTCAGCAGATATCGTTTGAACTCCCAAATGCAGGTGAAGGGGCAAAATAATGATGCTGTGAGTACAGAACAAATAAGATAAGCTTGCTACAAATTGCAAGAAACTGAGAAAACATCATTGTTCTTATGTTAATATGGAAGATGACCATGGCTTTTATCTTCCTGACTTTTTCACAGACTTGGTTTATTTGTGATGCTTTTAAACTCAATCTGTTATGTAAATTTTCTCCAAGGATTGTTTTCATAGGAAAGAAAACACGTTTTGTACTTTAGGTAACTACCTAACTTGCCAGTCAGTGAAAATCGTGATTAAAAATGTCATGATAGCAAAAGCTACTGTTAAGCATGTGCTACCTGCAGTCCAGATACAGCCAGACATCTAGTCTTTTTAAGAAAGTAGATTATTAGACGGCAGAAAAGGTACAATTTTGAACACTTCAGTGAAGTTCATATACAAAAGAAATGCTAATTACCAGCTAATTGGGTCATGAGGCCTGTATTAGAATGGAGCCAAGCCATTACTGTATGAAGTGGGGAGACTGGGGTGACTGAAGTACCACAAGCTAGATAGCTGAATGTCCCAGCTCCTAAATGAAATAGCACTTGTGACTTATACAAAAACATTGCTGTAAACAGAGTCTTAAAAAAAAAAAAAAAAAAA
>VXAL01012592.1:53441-91970 GCA_013399475.1 Chauna torquata
TTTTTTTTAGTGAGTGGTAGCACTTAGTACAATTTCTCACACTGCATCTAAAGTTAGGATTATTTTTTCCACATTGTGTAATACTTCTCAGAAATCAAAATCACAGGTCTGTAATACCAGAATTCCTAAATGAGATGCTTTTTAAAAGTTATTGTCGCAATCGCCACCTTCCACATCTTTAGTACAGAGGCAGATTTCAGGAAGAGGCTGTACATCACAGATAGTAAGTCAGCTATTTCAGCCTCAATTTCCCTTAGATCTCCTGGGTAAATACCATATGGTCCTGGCAGTTTGCTACTGTTCATTTTGTAAATTTGTTCTATAACCTCCTCCACAGACATTTCAGTTTAAAACAGATCTCCTGATTTGTCCTGGTAAAGAAAACCTCTGGAGTGTGAATTTCCAAAGACTTCCAGTGTGAGGAAACATGCAAGAATCCCTTTGGTTTTTTTTTTTTTTTTTCCTGCTGTATCTTATCTTCTCATTTATATGACAATTGGGCTTAATGACTCCAAGGGAGGCTTCCCCACACCTTATGGCTTAATGGTTTTGAGGAAGAGTTTGCTGTTAGTTTTTATGGGTTTATCAAGTATTCTCTAAAACATATATTGATGGCCTGTGATTTGTGTTATTGTGCTTACTTTGCCACCTTTCACATTCTCTTCTTTTTTGTTTGCTTGGCCATGGTTTAGCTTTTTGAAAGATACTTTCTTACCTACTAAGCGGATGTGATTGTGGTACTGCCTTGGAAACTGAACTAAGAGGGGAAAGAACCATAGCTGTGCTCCTTTTTCCAGCATACAATTTGCTGCTAAAATGAAGATAAGGAATAGTTTCTGAGAAGCATGTTTCTCAGATGGAAGACCTCTCAAAGACATCCTTGATCTGTTCAGGTATTTCAATTATGTGTTAGGTGTTCAATTATTATATTTCAATTCTTTAGTGAAGGAAAAAAAAAAGATTTTTTTCCTTATCCTAGAAAAATCAAATCAAAGTTTTGTTTGTCAAACTTCTCTGTGTAATTCAGTGCTAGCATGGTGCTTCAGCCCCAAAGCATGGCTATTACTCACAAGTCATTTCTCTGGATTAGTGAGAAAGTGGTGACCAAGAGCTTGAAAAGATGAGATGATATGTCCTCCTTTCCGTCACTGAACATGGAGAAGAGCTATTTCCTCTACAAAACCCCAGAGTGGAGAAGTGCTTCTTACTTTTGATTGTTGTGAACAGATGAAAATACGGCTAAAGGGAGAACTTTGTTTGCATTTACTTTCTAACCACATCTTTTTCAGCAGTGTATTCATTGCCACCTTTCTGGAACATTAAAGCATCTTTACCTCAGGACTGAAGAACTTATATATAGATATGTGTACAAAATTTTTTTTTTAACAAGTAGGGAATTGCTGAAGTGAGGAGACATTGCTTGTAGAACACCCTATTAGAATTTACTTTAAGAAAATACTGGCAAACCTTTTGCAGAGAAAGAGTGTTTTCACAGAATCACAGGATGGAAGAGGCGGGAAAGGATCTCTGGATGTTGTCTGGTCTAAACCCCTTGCTCAGGTAGGGACACCTTGTCCAGGACTGTCTTATTTATTCACATTGATTATTGCTTCATTTTCCCAAGCTATACTTTTTATTTTTTCTGTTTCCTTTTGATCTTGTATTTCAGTGACATAATACAAATAGCCTGAATTTCATTTTAAGCAACCAGACTTTGATTTGTATATTGAGTTGAAGTGTTGACAGATGAGTAACTATGGTAAGCAAAAATGTAGACCACTAAAATAATAAGGTAGATTTCACTAGTGATAAAATTCTAACAGTCATTCAAGTCATGTTTTTCCTTTAAAATCATTACATAACATAATTTCCATTTAATTACTTATCCTGTAAGTTTGTCCTAGATTCTTAATTGTTTCTGGCAATGAAACGTGATGAATTTGTTTCCTTTTATATGTCTAGCTAGTTTAATTTCCACTTAACAGCTTTTCTCGTGTTGTAACATTGGAGGGATATGTTAATCACTCATGATATTTCTTTAAAAGACTTTTCAGCATTTTCTAGAATTGCTTTCTGTCCAAATCAAGTTTGTAAAACTGTGTATTTAGGGGAAAAATTGACAAGACCTTTTATGAATCACTTCAAAATTCTATTATCTTTTTAAACTGTTTCCTTTTGTCTTTCTTTTGTTCAGTACTTTTTCTTTCTTTTCTTCAGCACTTATATACAATTTCAATTCACCACTAGTGAAAAAATTTTCTTTTCCTTATCCTAGAGTTAGCAAAATCAAGTACAAGATTTCTTTGTCAAACTTTTCTGTGTAGGTCAGTGCTAGTGTGGTGACTGATCTATTCATTGTTTTCCATTTTGCAATGTTGTATACTCACATTCAGCTTTATTGTTCTGTTCATTATTTTCTGTCCTCTGATTTTTTCCTGGTCATAATTTGGTATAAGTTGCTTCATTTCTTTACTTTCTTATTTTTTTCTGTTGACTGGAATCTATGAGACCAATTTTTAAGGTTCACCTATGTCACATGCTGGCTGTAAATGCAAAAATTGTGACTTCTGATGCACTTACACACCTATGAATCAGAAAAAAAAATGCATAATGTAAGCAAGAATTGTTCTGAGCCGATCTAGAGAGTTAATGTTTATGCTGTGATCTACATACATAAATAAAAATCAATAGATAGTAATGGAAAGAAAACTCTTTGGGGAGATTCAAGTTATCCTGAGAGCATTTTCTTGGGGAAGTGCAAATATTTCAGACATGAACAAAAGCCATTTATTGTGAGCTGAAGATGAACAGAAGTACAAGAAATTCTTTATAGGAGGCTTATTCTGTCCTGTATTCTGAGCACCCTACAGATAAGCATCAGATAAATTTAATGTTTTTCTTCAATTGGCTTAGCCACAGAGAAGAATTGCCATCCTAAAAAAACGTGTGAAATGTCCAGCCTAAGATGACTCACCTACTTGGAAGAGAAGACCTATAGATTTTACCTTTATCAGAGCCACAGAAAACAAATTTTCAAAGGATGAAGTGTCTTAGATGACTGATGTAATGAATTACCTAATCAATTTTCAGCTGAAGGACAAGGCAATTTCCTGTCTAGACTGTATTGTAGAAGTACTTGATACTAATTTTCAGCGAGTGAAAGAAAAGCTTTCACAGAGGTGACTATTTTCTGTTCATACAAAGCCTGCAGAAGACTCTGCAAGTTTTTAAAGGCAATACTAAGCTGACTAAAAAACAGGATACACAATAAAATTTAGCATCCCACTCTCCTCAGTGTTTCTGTTCAGAGCAGACAGTGTTTATTTCCAACTTACCATTAGAAAAAAATTGTGATACTAAAGCTAACTTTGCCTCAGGTCTTCACGTACAGTCCTCAAGGCTGCATGACTTAACTGCGATACTCTCATATCAGCTGTAGCAAATTCATAGAACTATTTGTGGAATAAAATGCTTTTTGAAAGTAATAGTATCACAGTTTGGCTGATAGATTGCTTTCTCTGCTCAGATATTTTTGTCGCTATTATTAAACTACAATCCAAAGGACAAACAAAATCAATTATTTTTGTTTCTGGACTGGATTTGACTCATTAAATATATTTCATTTTGCAAACAATTTGATTTTGTTGATTATTTATCATACACTTGTTACCATTATGTACTTTTTACCATGTCCTTGCTGTATCTCTGGTATAGTGAAATCACCTGTTTAATGTTAATCTTAGCAGCTACTCAGAACAATTAATTCATAAACTGTAGAACTTCAGTATAGCTTTATTCACATTCACATATTCAGCTAATGGCATAAGAGAAGAATGTCTCTAAAATTGCACAGGTAACAGGAACACTGGTCTTGATTAAGGATGTGCATACTCCATTTTATTCAGATATCAAGAGCTGATTTCCATATATCAACACAATAAGAAGATTTTCAGAGGCAAGGCCAAAAAAGAAATACTTGCCATTAATCCAATGCTGAAGAACTGTGTTGTAGAAATGCTCTGAAATTTCTTTAAATGTTGAGAATATCCAATAACTGCAAATAGATGCTACATGAAAAACTGCTCATGCTTTTCAAATGATTCATGCTGCATAGAAGTTATTTCACAAAAACACAGAATCATCAAACAGTTTAGGTTGGAAGGGGCCTGTGAAGGTAACCTTGTCCAACCTCCTGCTCAAAGTAGAAGTCAGATCCAAAGTGGATCTGGTTCAGTCTTTTCTGCATCCTGAGGCTGTGGTACTCAGCTCTTCGTTGTCTCCATCGTTCCTGGCAGGGCCTGTCCGCAGGAAGGCAGAGCCTGGCGGAGTAAAACACTGAGATCACTAACGGGAGCAGGACAGGGACCAGGCTGTGCGGCAAATCCTGTCACCCTCTGCAGTCCTGAACACCACAGCCTTTGTCTCAGGAGCCAGGGAAACCTGCCCTGGGGCTGCACCAGAGCTGTGCTGGAGTAGTAGTGCAGAGTCAGATACCCTTTGGTAAGTAAACTTTGTATGACATGAAGTTATAGGATTATAATTTAAGTTCTGAGCTCCACTTCCATAGAAGGTTTTTTGCTGTTCACTAGGTCCAGAATTTCAGTTTATTTTTCCTTGCCTTCACGATAATTTAAGTTCACAATTACAAAAAGGAAATCCCACCCAGAGTTTTGATGTAGGATCAGGAAAAAAAAAAAAAAGTGATTTGTTCACAAATGTTTTGAAATCCCATCCTGAAATTATGCTCATTTTTATGGTCCTACAGAAATCTGAAAAAGTCTTTCATTGAAAAACCTGGAGTTATTTGAGCTAGTCTGTAGGCACTAGACTATATAAAGCATTTTAAACACCTGAGATGGAAACAATTACAGTACTTGACAGTACTGAACACACAATTGGCACTAAACAAATACAGGTCTAATTCCTGACATATTTAATCAGTTCTATTCAGAAAAATTCTTGTGACTTCACAGAGAACTATACTGGAATAAAAATTGTTATATTCAGGGTCTAACCTTATATTAACTGATAGATAAAATATCCAGCACAGAGCTATTCGTATGCTAGGACAGAGCTATAAGACAGTAGCTCTCTCCTGTCATGGCACAAGCAAAGAAGGTGGATTTCTGACTGCAAAAGTATTTACAGTAGCTCTAAAGATCAAGTAAAAAGAATTTTTGAGGTTTTCTAAACTTAATTACCTTGTTTTATTATGAGAGAGAGTAACATAGGCTGTCAGCATACATCCTGAAATTAGATCTGCATGCTGTGAAAAATAATACTCTACCACTTCCGTGGCACTACTGTTGACTTCCTGAAACAAGATACAACAGGAACAGCACATTTAATTGTATTCTGATGTCAGAATTTCTCAGAAGAAGAGGTAATTTTAAGAATCAAACTTTCAACACCATGCACCTTGTGAAAATCCTTTCTAAGTTATAATTTTCCTTTTAAAAAGAGTCAGATCACCCTAAAGAACTACTTACTCACATCTCCCCCTTGGATCACAGGTGCAGGAAAGCTGGCTGCTGAACGCCAGAACAAGCATGCCTGTGGACCTGTGGAGCTAAACCTGAACTGCAATTTTACTCGTACAGATCAGGTTTCTACCCATCTTCAGGCCAAATCTACATGAGGCAAATTTCAGTTTTTAGGGTTTGCTGCTCACTGGTCTTTCAAATACTGTCTTCAGCTGCCTACATGCTAATGCAGTAGTGATACATCCATTTTAAAATGCTTGCCAGAACACACTTCACATACTGAATGGTGGCAGAGGTGTTAGAAATATGGTCCTGTGTATACACTGAAGGCAAACTGTGTTTATTGCCATTACTGAGAGGAAGTAGGCAAGTCAGCACCAATGACAAGTCTTTAGCTTTGCATTCAGCACATCAAGACCTTGCACTGGGCTTAGAGGTATTGCTGCAGCAGCCCCAGCATTCTTTCTGCAGCAGTGTCTTTTGCAGCTTATGATCTCAAGAGAAGGTTCAATTCTCCCTGGCCTTGTGCCTCCAGAAGTCACGTCAAGAAGCTGCCACCCCTTCTTTCCCAGGGCACCTGCTGCCAACTCCCACGCTGGCACAAGTAGTTCTGCAGCTATTCATTGATTGAGCACAAGGATCTGATCCAGCTAAAAAAATGGGTTTGGATATTGTTTTTTTTTTTTTTTTTTTTTTTAAACCAGGTCTGCTTTTTGCCCATACAGAGAAGTGCAGATGCCAGTGTTAGCACAAAAGCAGAGGCAGCGGCACTGGTGCAGACTGCCAGATCACAGCCAGAGGGGCAGTGTCTTGTTCCAGCAAAAGGTGCATCCAATAACCAAATAATTACAGAAAAACCTGCCAAAACTGGAATTACATACGACATTTCCCATAACAGCAAGGAAAATTACTGGAATCTCACCTCAGGCAGTATTCCTGTGGCCAGTACCATCACACTCCACATCTCCAGACCTGCGTCCCTGCAGGCTGTCGTCGTTGAACTTACATCCACAGGTAGAAGATATTTACAGCTTCCTTAGGAGAACAGGCATGTACACACACACACACACTTTCTGCAAGAGGAAAACACCATCCAAAACTTGTCTGGGAGCTGTAAGGCTCTATAAGACTCTTGACAAAAGCTTGTAAAATAGACTTCAGTCCATTGTCCACATTAGCCTTTGCATTCTAACTGACTGGTTGCAAAGTCTTGGGTTTCTGAAGTGTCCCTTTCTTATCTAAGTATAAAAAGAAGGAAAATAATAACACTTTGCTAACAAAAACAGTGCAATGGTCACACCTAACTGCTATTTCCCTGACTGTATCACATATTTTATCTACTCTACATGAAACAGTAGCAGTACATTAGATATATTACTACAACATCTGCATTCAGCAGCAGGGAATATGCTCTTGTACTGCACTGGAAAAAGTCTATAAATGAAGCTAATATAAATATCAGCCTGTTTGAAGAAAAACATCTTTTAAATAAATAGAAACAGAAAAAGGGGTGTAACCAGCAGATTATCGTGTATACAGAACCTTTCAGCTGTCGGTATTCATTTTATTCTGTAATATTTATTCTTTTTTTCTATGTTAGCATAGTTCTGAGTCTTTGCCAGATACAAAGCTATATGCAGACATGTGCATTTGGTCCTGAAGCCAGTACAGATGATACTAGATGATACTAGTGTAGATAGCAGTAGATGATCTCTCCCGGTCAGATCAGAAGCTGGAGGAAATTGGTTTCAATGTAGCTCTGACAGTTTATACCAGCTGAGAATCAAGATTGCTATCTCTATGTGAAATGGAGTTTCAAAGACACATCAGAGTGCTTTTATAAAATGGTTTCAGTTCCTTCAGCAAAGATTTATCTTTATATGTCCCAACTCTCCAATAGGTGGTTTCCTACTTTTTCTTCCACTTATTCTAACTGTTTTGTTGATCTTTTTCTCTTCAGTTTCTGTGATACAAAGTTGAATTTGACTTGTTACTTCAGACACTTAGAAATAGATCTAAAAAAAGATGCAGGCATCTACAAGTCACACACATACCCAGAATTATGCTCCTAATAGCGTATGCAGGATCGTTATACACCCCAAATGATTATCATAAAATGTCATACGCTGAACATGGAATTGCCTATTCACCAAGTACCACTGAGTCCTAAGGCGTATCCAAAATTTCCATTTCTCTAATGTTTGGGATCTAACCAGGACTCACAGTCTCTAATCTTCCACAAGACAAAGCATTTATTTGTCTCTTTAAATAACTTAGCAAGCCTCTCTCCAGTGGGAGTTGATGCTGCTTGTGCCCACATGCCAACAACAGTGGCTTAGCTGTTGCTTCATGCTCTCAAGAACTGGAAATATTTGATTCAATAGCTCCTCAGTTAGAAGTTTCATACCTACATCTCCCAACACTCAGGAAATTGCTCTCATCAGGCTGGAAAGTAGGATGGCTGCACGTCCCCTCCAGTGCTGCAGAAGTGGGGTACTACGTGATGGGTCATGGTCCCTGTGGGGCTGGAGGAGCATGGCTCTGCAGTAGAGAGGTAAGGCACACAGCTGCAGGGGCGGCTGGTCTGGGGGAATGTCCTCCTTCTGAATCCAGTGATTCTGCATTTTGTGAGGGGATCCCAGGCTGCCAGAGCATACCCACACAACAAGGTACCTCAAGGCAGCCTCTGCCCTGGATCCTGCCTTACTCTGCATAGCACAGAGACGGGATGCTCCAGAGCAGAAGTACAGGACTCCACAGTATTTCCAAGTCTGACAGAAAGGCCCAGGATATATATCCTTCAGGATTAGGAGGTAGTCTGCACAGGAGTTTTTCTGAAACAAGATTTTCATCTTGAACTCTCTGATTCGAGTCTTGCTCACTTCTCACAGGTATCTCCATCCCTTATCTTGATACCTCCGTGTAATAGGGGAAGGAAAGGCTTGTTTTGTGATCTAGATTAAAGATTAGCCCTGGTACCACATTTCTATAAAAAGGTTCAATATTTTGTTTTTTTCTTGACTTGCATTTGTTACACTAGAGAGTCATTTCTCAAACGTAGTAAATTACTTGCCTGAATCCTTCTAATTTCTGGATTCCTGTCAATATGTTTTAAATTCTTCAAAGTAATAAAGTTCATCAAAGTACTTGAGCATATGTTGAACCTTAAGCATGCTCTCAAGGCAGTCTCTTTTCAGAGGTGCTCTTAAGCAACAAGGTTTAAATATATGTTAACAGCTGATTTGTTGAAAAGAAGATATACCGCATCAGATCCCATCCTGATCTAGTTGAAGCCTGTATAAAAGGATATCATCCAAAGCAGTGACTATTGGATTAGGCTGTTAACCTCACTGCTTTGAGACTAATCTGGGAAAAAGTCTGATGTGCTTAATTCTACAGTAAGTCCTTAAAAACTCACAGAACTTCTTTACATGTTAAGATACAAGGTATCTTGTACTATGAAAATTATATGTACTCACAATTTCTTTAATGTAATTTCATTACTAAAATAAATTAATAAATAAAAAAAAAACCCAACAACAATCTACAAGGAAGCTTCTTGCACTTATGAATTCTAAGGCCACTTAAAATAATTAATAATATGAATTTATGTCATCTTTATCAAACATATATATTAGAACAAATTATCTGTTGTGACTTGTTTGAAACAGAATGATTAATCCCAGGCACACTGGCTGAGATCACCAGCACAAGCTGCACTGACAGTACAGCACCATTTATGGCTTGAGAACACTTAACAACTTCTGATAAATAAACGGGGTGTTAGATTAATCAGTATTTGTGAAGTGCTCTGACTTCCTAAGATGAAATGTGTCAAAAGTGCACATGCTTATTTCTTATTATGTTGCATTTTATAATGAAAAGCAAAGAAATTTCCAGAATTGCAAACAAGTGCTCATTAAGCAAGAGCTTTAATTAATGCAGAATAATGGAATGTTGTGCACTACATCTGGAAATAACTGCTAGTGCACATGTAACAAATATTTGGGTTCTCATGCTCAGCTGTTGATCTCTGGCTGGTGTTTGACAGGCACAGGTCTAGAAGAAAGCTCAGAGGAAAGGATACCTAGGGAGGAGGGTGCTGCTCTGGTACATGATGCTGAGCTTGTGTTCTGCACCATGTACACTGATGCTACCAGAGGGGTCACAGGCTTCTTAGCTCAACTCTCACTTCTCCTCAGCTAGATCCTAGTTTTCAGTGGGGTTGTAAGAGACACCAGGTCTGTCAGAATTAAAGAGACTGACCTTCATATCTGAAGATGCACCTTTCAGGATGAAGGTGAAGACGGCTATAAAGCAGGCTGCCTGTGAACCTGCAGTGCATCTCAAAATGAAATGTTTGTGCACCTAGGTTCTGACACAAACACTTTTTTCTCATTCTCTAAATAATTTCTAGACTGTAGCATACCAGAGATCTAGGACTAGAGCTTCATCACTGGCTTTCTTTGAGCAACACCACGTGTGCTGTGGCAACATCTCCTTGATAGGACACATCACTGTTGTGGTCTCCATTTCTTTACAGCAATGTGTGTGAGATGCAACTGAGGTTGTGACCATTGAGAGGAAGCATACCTTGCTTTTCTCCATTGTTATTCCATATGGTCTTCCAACAGCTGTGAAGACTGTTACGACGGGTTTAAACTCTAGAAGATATTTTTTCTAGAACTTACGAAAGTGACAGTTGGCCGATGCAGTCTACTAGACAATAGACAGTTTTCTTGCTCTGGACACAGTCTACCTCCTAACTGCAGGAGTCTGGAGAAGATCAAAGTAAAGGTGAAAAATTCCTGACATTCACTGTAGAGGGAGAAAAAGGTCTACAACTGTGTTTCTCGAAATACCACAGATACCTTTTTATCTAGGTTATTTAGAAAGAGGGAAGAATTTGGCAAGCAAGTGTACAATGGCCTGGAAAGCATTTACTGCCTGTACAAAAAATTCCCACAGGGAAAGTTCAGGCTTTCAAAAAGAAATCCTGCAGGAAATAGCTCCTTATCCAGCCATAAGCACCACTCAGAAAGTGAAGCTCTGTTGCACCTGATGACCAAAGGGATCTAATAGCAGAAAGAAATTTCACTTTTATCTAGATTATCTTACCTCTTACTGTTTTTTGCAGATCTGTGCAACTTTTAGCATACCTGTGGGTTAAAGGAATCTTGGCACTTGCTGTATCAACGGCGCAACTTTCAAGCTGAAGCTCTGTTATCTAAACCATTTTCTAACTGTAACCTAGCTATTTATATATGTATTGATCCTATATGGGAAGAAAAATGGCCAGTGTAGTTTTAAGTGGCATAAGTGCTCTTTCCTTTGATAGATTAGTCAACAGAATAATGGATTGCAATGTAGGGTCTTTTTTAAATTTTTTTTCTGTGTGTTAATTTTGCTCAGTTTTGTTCAATAGTTCTAATATTGTTACTGCTGCATCCAATGCATGATCTGTGATATCTCACTAGCAGAGTACCTATCATGAGTGTGTGTGTGTGTGTGTGTGTGTGTGTGTGTGTGTTCATGGAAATCATCTATTTTATCTACTGTTGCAAATACGATTTGAAAATAAGCGTGGAATACTGTTTCCCTTGCAGCTGTGTGGAACACAGACTTATTTAGTCCTGAAATCTTTGGAAAGGTGAAGTCAACAGAAGGTTTAACCTTTTGAAGTTAGGAATCTTGATTCTGTAAGCTCATTGTTTATAAACTTTGTTTGAAACATATAGGATTGAATGCTGAATTATTCATGATCCTACTGTTGAGATTATATGAGATACTGGTGAGCACAAGATTTGGCCCAAAAATCTCAAATCCTTTTAGAAGCCTCTAGCTCTAGTAAGACACACGAAGCTTAGCAGTGGCCTTCAACAATTTTATTGGAAAGAGGTTCTCTCTTGTGTGCCTTATCAAAATAATTTACATATAGAAATAGGCTCACTTGCAGAACCTCATTGCCACCTTGTTCATGCCTTATCTTTTCAGTCTTTGTTTTTCCTCGCACCACTGTAAATCATTGTTTATATTTTTTTCAACAATCTGAGTATTTATGAAGTGAGATCCACTTTGGACTTTGAGTGGCATATTAATTAGGGGTATTTACTTTAGAAAAAAATGTGCTTTTTAGCATGCTTTTATGTCCACATTTTAGACCTTCATCTCTTGTAATCTAGCCATGAGGTTAAGACCCGAGGGTGCCACCCCAGTTCAACTTTTAAGCACCAAAATAGCTAAAACTCTCTCACATTATTCACTTAAGTCTTTGGCAAAAGTCTGTGTTGCAGAAAACTCAGTAGAATTTGAAAATTAGGTGTTCCCTGCTGCTGATTATGGCTTTTACAAGGCCTGATCATGTTGGTTTTCCGGAATCATGTCTAATGCAAGCAAAAGGCAAAGAAGGGAAGGGAGTGATCCCTCTCATTATACCATTAGAGATGTTAGAGCACTCACCTGGAACATAGGCACAGGCTTGGGTACAATCTTGATCTGCACGGAGAACTGGCAGCGATGCCTGCACTTGGCAATACTGGAATATAGGCCTCACCCCTGGCACTAGTGGGAGAAGCTATTTCCCACTAATAACTCCTCCTCTTACACTCCATAAACCAAAGTGTGCACAGAAAGTTTTCATTCTTACTGGGTCTCTTAATCTGTCAATAAGCATACTTTTCACCAGGCTATAGTGGTTTCTAAGGTCGGTCTCTCCTGCTTGTAGGTAGAGCACCCGTGGGGCGGACCTCCTAGTCCAGGAGACCCCCAGATGCATCCTGGATTGCACTGCAGCCTGTGGTTATCACATTTATTTGAGAAACTGAAACAGCCTTCAAATTCCTGCCTCGTCTCAGGCAAAGGATGAACTTGTGCCCCTCATGCGACCCCCAGTGACTACTTTTACTACTGTGTCATTGGCTATCGGAAGCAGCGAAGAGGGAAACGGCACTTATCTGCTTTCTGTGACTTAGAAGGGGAAGGGCTTGGTTCTTAGGTCCCTAGTGCTGTGAAGGATTCACAGTTGGGACATGGAGCTGGGGAAAATGCTCGTCTCTGTGAAAGGAGGAAAGAATAGATGCTATTTCCCTTCTTGACATTTCCTTCCGGCTAAGTTTTGTGACTGTACAGAGAGCCAAGGCATCTTAGAGCTGCTGCTTTCCCTGGGTTACAGGCACATAACCTTTATTGCCACTGTCCCTTGGGCACCGCTCAGTCCTGTGCTCCTCGGGTCCTTGTGTGAGCAGGGCTCTCAATCTGTTCAATTTTCCGTTATGCTAGGATTCACTGAAAATTACTGACTTCAAATTTCTTCAGGAAGTTATGAAATGTTTTGGATGTCATGTTGCTCATCATAAGTAAAACCTTTGGGACCCACAACAGACTAGCAATAAAAAAGATGTTTTATGTTCCACGTTCTCTAACAAAAAAGAAGTAATATCTACTTTGGAAGGAAGGATTCAGAGGAGTAACCTGAGAAGCCTCAGAGAAGGAGTACAGATAGAGACATGCTCCTCTTTGGTGAGGTCCAATTTAAGCCAAGAGTAGTCCCACCACTGCAACAGTTCCCAATGTGAATAAGCTTCCTGACAGAGGATGCACCAGGCCACAAGAATAACCCCCTGCTGACTCTCCACAAACCAGGTTGGTTACAAACCCGTTTGGGAGCCCTGGAGTCCATGAAGGCCTGCTATACTCCTCCTGATCTGGGGAAAGCCTCAGTGGAATATATCTGAGTCATGCCTGGCCTAAATTTCTGTCTGAAGCTTTCACTGCATGATTTTCTCTTGGATATAATTAATGGGAAAATGACACGTACCCTTTCTCCCTTCCGTCTGAGATAAAATCCAGGCCTAATTCCTTCAGCAAATAACTTCACACAGGGAGCTCAGCTTTCCTGTTTTCCAGATTAACTCAGGTTAATTAATAATGAATTCTTGGTCATTAAACTAAGGATAATTTCTTAGGGAAAAATTCCCTTTTGTCTCATCTCATTTTTTTAATAATTGTCCAAAGATAATTTTAATTTCATAATAACAAACCCCAAATAATTTTCTTCTGATTTAAAAAAACAAAATTAAATTAAAAAAATCTTACCATATATTTTTGCATACTTTTGCCATTCTTGCAAAACTCTGCAGGTACCAAAAAACACCCCCAAAACAGCCCTGACCCCAACAAGTGGAAAGTGAAATTTGCCCCTCTCACCCCCTTTTTCTCTCTTTCTGCCAACCAAGGACTACCCGTATTCAGCACGTTGGCACAGGCTGTGAGCCAGGCACTCAGCAGTTTGAATCTAGACTTTGTAGTCAGAGGCAGCCAGTTATAGGAACAAGGACATTTGATTTCAAAACATATGTTTTCCCCTGTGGTACTTTTTGAAGGGCCACAACTGGGGAGTACTTGTAGATTAATGCACTCCAAGTGAGTGGAGGTGCCTCAAGTTGATTATTTATTATTTCAGTTCAATAGATTTAGTGACATTTTGGCTGTGACTAACAGTCTAGGTATTTAACCTGTCTAGATATAACACAGACGAGGTCATATTAATCAGCAAGGTAAACAGTGAATTTGATGTACTAGAGGGGCTGGCAAGATGTTATTGACTGAAAGATGCCAGTTTTAGTTTATTTTAAGTAATTTCAGTTCCAGGAATCTCCAAAAACAGGGATTTGATTGTATGTGGTAGCAAGCCTGATATGGCTGTGATGTAACTGTATTCGCGAATCATTATTATTATATTCTGTTTCCTACCACAGTGTACCACAGTGCTTAGGAGCACACAAAACAGAGCCATGTTCCTTATGGCTCTATCCGCAAAAAAATCCAATCACTTTGTGTTGATTGCTTGCTCCGGACACCAGAACTCCCCCTAAAAAGAAGCAATTCAAGCTTTCGATTTTTGTGTTTCCTGTCAAGACACTGAGGGAGGAAGTGAGTGAGGTTTGGGACTGCAAATATTTCCAGCTGTCTCAGAGCTTGTTACATCGGAAGTGAGGCAATTCACAGGGCAGAATACTTTGTACCTTCTGGCAGCTGTATCTTTCCTTGTTTAAAACTGCCTTGTTTGCAAAAGGGCTACGCATGGGTGTACATGAAAGCAACTAAAGCTGTTGTTCACAAGGTTCCTGAAATACATTAACCTTGTCTTGGAATGGGGCAGGGATTTAGTTTAATGGTTACAGCAGGGGCAATGAGATTCTTGAATTGAATTCCAGCTTACATCAATATTTAACTTTGAGAAAGGCTAGAATTCAGAGAGCTGTTGCTTTTTACCCTTGCTTTAATTAGTATCATTCTCCTTTCCCAAGATATTTGAAGGTTGTAACAAGAAATATTTAGATCCCTCTTTCCATATTCATTGAATATACTGATATTATATTTTATTAAAGAGTCTCAAATAGCTTACATCCCACTCTTAATAACCCTATGCATTACAGGCTTCTGTTTCCTCAAGCTACAGACAAATCCTATTATGGGGAGTAGATTAAACTGGGTCTTGACAGATCTTCGCAATTCCCTGACAAAAAAGGACAAGTTGTCTTACTAATAAGATGACATCATGATCACATTAATACTATGCATTTCAGTGCTCTCAGATACAGCTTTTATGCAAACCCCTCTACCAGGCATGTTACCCAAATAAAAACCAAGCAGTTTTGTTGTAACAATAAACTAAACTATCTAGCAGAAAGAATTACTTTGGATTCATATTGTGTGAATGAGCTATCAGTCACAACAACTGCATGCTTGATCATGCCCTCTGGCTCTGCATCCGCAAGGGACCCAGCTCATCCAGATTTGCTTCTGCCTCTATGAATGACGTGCACGGCTCTGTGTACAAACATGAGCCTGGAACAGAGGGCAGAGCCAGAGCTGGCAGAGGAGAGCACAAAGCAGCATTATATTCAACTTTCTCTTGGGCTCCAAGAGCCCAAGTGCAGTGGAGGACAGACCTTGGGTTATGAATGCAAGGGAAAACAATTACAGTGCAGAGAGAAATATCACTTTAAAATGCCCTGAATTCTCTAATAATCCCTAATATACGGTCTGTCTTTTTTTTTTTTTTTTTTAAATCAACAGAAACTAGCCTGAGTGGTCAACTGCTTGTAATCAGATTTTAAAAGAGGCCGTGTGAATTCTTCACATTATTTTTATACGTACAAGGATAAAGAGAACCAGTGACACCTCCAGTAGAGCAGCAGACCAGCACTGAGGGCAGCTGTCTGAGAAAAGTATGCCTTTCAGAAGCTGTCCTGTTGTCAGGATTTCCCACTCCTAGAGAATACCCATGAAGATCAATGATGGAGAACTAAAGCATCCTTGATTCCTTATATGTTGCTGCAGTAAAGCTAATAAAACCATAAGTAGCATATACAAAACCATGAGACTGGAATTCTTACAGTTTTCCCAAAAATAGGTATATAAACAGACCTACCAAGAAATACAAGCGAATGATTGTTGCTCTATTTCTCAATGAAGGTAGCTTACAACAAAACCTGTGAATAATTCTTACTGTTTCTCAATGAAGGCAGCTTACAACAAAACCTTAAATGTTATGCTGTCCAAAAGAAAGGCAACAGTGACAGAACAGATCAATCACAAATGGTTGCTCTGAAGAGGGAATTTAAAATCATGCCTGGGCTTGTTTAAGTGCAGTCTTGAGGTGGATGCTCTTGAGAGAGAAACAACATGACCGCACGGCTAGCCATGGTTAGATACAGCCGCGCAGTCTTCGTGGGGTAGAAAGGCTCTTAGAGAGCAAACATAGAAATGATTCACGGGTATCTTGAATGATTACTGTAGACTACTTCAGCATTGCACCAGATAAAAATGGCACTGACCTTTTAGTTCAGTTAGAAAGCTGTCCACAGAGGAAATGTGAACAGATAAGCACAGTTCTGGATATTATTTATTATTTATGTGCACAGCCTACAACGTACTTACCAAAATAGACATGTGATGGCACTGAAGGAACTCAGGCCCCAGCAGCAGCTGAATTCTTCAGGGGAATGTCTGGTATGGATATACAATGTTGCATACTTCCCCAGATGCTACCTTGGTGCTAATACACTGTTATCCAGAAAGATGTTATAATGCATCTCTGAGCTTTGCAACTACAACATGCATATTTGCCAGTAACTTTTATGCCTAACTAACTTTTTGTATCCTTTTATATTAAAGGTTGTGCTTATCTCCCTCTGGAATGTTCTTTGGAGACACTTCCATCCAATAAAGCACAGAAGTAATAAAGCACTAGTTTTCTGTTACCTGTCAAAACCACCCATCTAGGTGTCAGCTAGTATGCTTTGAATAGTTTGTAAAAGAATTTATTCACTGTAAATAGTTATTCACTGTGTTTCAGAAACTCTTAGAAACCAGCCAAAGCACTGTAGGCACAGCAAGGCCGCTGCGTGTTTGTCCACGCCTTTGTAATGCCTTCTGAGATAACGCGTCAGACTTCCTTCCCACTGCTCTTAACTGTGTCAGGCATAAAATCCACGCAGATGCAGTCATGTCAGACAGGGATTATGGCTGGGTGGAAAGCAAAGGTACAGCAATGAATCTTTCCCATCAGTATCATCCCCCTACTTTGGTAAGATTAGGGACAAGTTATAGGTCTCCGGTACTTTTTCCCTGCAGCCCACAGGATGGTAGTGAAGTCTCCATTGTCGAGGGAGTCTGAATGTGCAGCTGAAAAAAGAGCGTCCCCCTTAATAGGTGATAATGACTACAAGCACAATTTGTTTAAAAGTGTCTATTAACATACTGCTGAATCTATATGTTTCTAGAGTTACAAAATGGGACAGTGGTCATAACACTTTCTTTACAGGCTACAATGTAGACTGTGCAATAAAGACAGAATAGAACTGCCTTAGGATAAATATGTTGTGAGATAGAAGAAAAAGATTTTTTAAAGCATCAACAGATATAAAAAAATAACCTTTTACCATCTTCAGCAGCTAAGGCTGAATCTCCACATAGGAGTATAGATTCATCTCTTCTGTTCCTTTTGACAGCTATTTGTTTTTCCATTGCAACAGAGTGGCAGATAAATGATCATACTCAGGTGCTAGTTCAACAAAATTTGGGGCAGATATATGAAATCTGAGGCAGATAGATATACAGCAGTTTGGGATTCTGTTGCCAGATCCATCTAGTTGTATTAAAACTCATCATGTTTTGCCAATATTAATTTTGTTTTGCTATTTAAGACTGACATTATTTTAGGTTTGTTATTCTCTCCCTGATGCTAATCATACCAGTGTACCAGTGACTGGAGTTCTGACCAGTATTTTTGTCCGTGATCTTTCTGTACACTTTTTTTTTTTTTTAAATAAAACATAGCAGGAAAAAAATGAATGCATAAAAAGTCACAAATTCAAAGTTATGGTTCCCATGGCAACTTTAAGTCCCTCATGTTGCATTGTACATGCACTAAAAATAAACATGTAATGAAGCACCATATTTCCTATGTCAAGGGGAGCAAGTGACTGCAACTTCAGTTATACTGCTTACAGCCCCAGTATTGCAGGAATGTAGTTTTACACCAATACAGACACATAACGCACAGTGTCGACTCACAGCAAGCACATATGGATGGGCAGCAGTGACTTATAGCAGCTGGGGCTGGGCCATTCCACGCACGTGCATCTGGAGGTGTGCTGCGCACAGGCGCGCGCATGTGCTCTGGGGACAGGTGGGGGTAATGTGTTCCCGTACAGTGCAGGGGCTAACTGGGGGGCTCTCTTATAGCTTCATCAGTGCCAGAATGAGGGGACAGGGGCACCACAGACCTTGTGCAGCCTGTCATTGGTATCTAGTCACAAACACCAGCAGGAGCAGCAATAAACTGATACACTATTCTGCTTTTCTCTACGGTTTCCCTAAAGCATCTGAAAGAGCAAAATAGGGAACAGCAGCATAAGCAAGGAGCTCCCTTTCATATTAGGAAAGGAAAAATTACTTTGTAAATACTTTTGGTCTTCAAAGAAATTTAAATGCAGTCAAGAACTTGTAGGCGCAATAAATCTGTTTCTAAGCTATTTTTCCTCTTCAGAGAATGTGAAAACCTGAACTCTAAGTACATAAGCAGTTTCAATATTTCTTTTGTATGAAAGTATCCTCAAAGCCAGCCGGACAACTGGTGGTCAGCCACTCAGGCACTATTTCCTTTTAATGCCAGACCTGTGTGTACCTGTTTGGTGTTCTTTGTCCTAAACTATTGCATCTTTGAACAAGGGGTTCTTTTCTTCTGTATTGAGGACACAGCATGAAACACCATGTGGCTCTCCCTCTTGACAAAGCTTGGAGATGCTATAATGCTAGTAACGTATCCTGTAAGCCACACTAATATAATTTTGATCAACCTGCAGTTACTAAATAAATAATATCCTCTGCACAACTCCATTTAAAATAAATGGGAATCTGAAGGGTGACTGTGGCATGAGGTGAGTTTAGCTTAAAAACAAATACCCCTTTGTTTGCTGTTGTTTTATGATCTTAAATCATAGCATGCAAACCAAGACATGGCAACGTGCATGGTGTAACTGCTCACTGTAAGGACCACAGACAATAAGCTAAACAACTGCATATATTTGTTTCTGGGACAGGACAAAGAAGCAATAGCTGTCTTACTGAACCTTTTCCTGTGTTTTGGAAAGAGGAAATCCAGATGTACTCCTGACTTTCCTAATATTTACAGTTTATGAAATTAGTTTAATTTAATGAGTGTGTTTTAAAAATATGATTCCAGTTCTACAGGGTAAAAACACTTCCTGAACACTTGCATGTGAATGGTACGGTGTTGGGACTTAGTACATTTTGACTACAATAGCAGTTGTGAGTCCGTTTGCTATAATATTTACATGGGACAAGGGATCTCTTTCCTAAAAGTTTAATGTTGATGTTCTTGAGAAATACATGTGAAAGCCTCAGAAACGAGAACTGAACATAGAGCTTCTCCATGACAGGTGCTTGTGCTAATGGCCATCTGGAGATGTGAGAGCCTCTCTCAGAATGTTTTGTTGAAATGGCACACTTGTGAAACAGCACATTTCAACAGCAAAAAAATAATATTGAAATGCTGTGACCAGCTCAGCTGCAGAACCATGACACACTTCTGTGGTAATTCTAAAACTACTCCCTATAACGCAGTAATTCTCAGCATAAAAACCCAAGTTCTGCAAACTTCATGACTTTTCACAATCATCTTTGTCAGTTGATTTGCTTATTTAAGTGTTCTCTCTCTCCCATGAACCACAGAATTCACTGATCAATTTCATGCGACAGTAAATATTCAGTGAAGAAAACAATGTCAGGGGCATATCTCTGTTGCTTCCAAACCTAAGAGGTTAAGAATTGGGTTTGTTTCTGTGGTGGTTTTACCCAGCTAAACAGGCGACCTCCACCACAACTGCTCGCTCACTCCCCCTCCTCAAAGAAACAGGGGGAGAAAATATGATGGACCAGGGCTTAAGGGTTGAGATAAGGACAAGCAGGTTACTCACTAATTATCGTCACGGGCAAAACAGACTCAACATAGGGAGATTAGTATAATTTATTACTATAACTAGCAAACTAGAGCAGTGAAAAACTAAAAGCAAACTACAAACTCCTTCCCCCCATCCACCCTCTTCTACCTCCTCCCCCCGAGCGGCGCAGGGGAACGGGGAATGGGGGCTGCGGTCAGTCCGTATCTCTTCATCTCTGCCACTCCTTCATGGTCGCTGTCTGTTCCCCTGCCCCAGTGTGGGGTCCCTCCCACGGGATGCCGTCCTTCCCGAACGGGTCCTGCGTGGGCTTCCCACAGGCTGCAGCTCTTCAAGAGCTGCTCCAATATGGGTCCGTACCACGGGGTCCATCCTTCAGGAGCAAACTGCTCCAGCATGGGTCCCCCACGGGTGGCAGCTCCCACCGGATCACCTGCTCCTGCGTGGGCTCCTCTCCACGGGCTACAGGTCCGGCCCGGAGCCTGCTCCTGCGGGGGCTCTCCATGGGCTGCAGCCTCCTTCAGGCCAGATCCACCTGCTCCACCGTGGGCTCCTCCACGGGCTGCAGCGTGGAGATCTGCTCCATGTGGTACCCCATGGGCTGCAGGGGGACAGCCTGCTCCACCATGGTCCTCACCATGGGCTGCAGGGGAACTTCTGCTCTGTGCCTGGAGCACCTCCTCCCCCTCCTTCTTCACTGACCTTGGTGTCTGCAGGACTGTTCCTCACTCCTCTCTCTCCCAGCTGCTGTTGCGCAGCAGTTTTTTCCCCTTCTTAAATATGCTCTCACGGAGGCGCAAACAACATTGCTCATTGGTTCAGGTCTGGCCAGCGGTGCGTCCCTTCTGGAGCCCGCTGGAGCTGGCTCTGATCTGACATGGGGCAGCTTCTGGAATCTTCTCAAAGAAGCCACCGCTGTGGCCCCCCTGCTACCAAACCTTTACCACGTAAACCCAATACAGTTTCACAGAAAGCACACACAAAATATTTAGTACAGTGCCATTCTATATAACAAGCTTTACTGGCACATATGAAGCCTTAATGATGGTTGGTATTATTTTTCAGAAAATGTGATGCCAGAACCAGCCCCTCTAGAGCATGTACCTCAAGTGAACTCAGGTATAGAAGCATATTTTCCATTTTCCAAAGAGAAAACTGTGATGGCAGCTGGATAGCAGAGCAGTTTCACACAGATGTTATTGAAGGTCTGCGTCCTAGCTGCAGATCAACGTATGGTATTCTAGCTGCAATTTTATTTCTCTATCTTTACTGCTCCTGACTAAAGTTATTTATCACTGGTTATTGCAAGACTGAAAGAGGAGCAAAACAGAACATACTCCAGCACTGCAATGACCACGTAAGACACATATACATTCCCTTGCAAAACGATCAAGTATTTTAAGACACCTCCCCGCACAGTACCGAGCCACTGATAAGGAGCATGGGGACACGCCTCAGCTGCTGCCCTGCAACCTCGGCCTGCTCCAGGTGACTGGGGGATAAGGTGACCTGCACCTACCCGAGTGACTTTGTACTGCAGTGAGTTAGAGAACACACAGTTATCTTCTGCCAGGGCTTGGTAACAAGTAATGAGAAGCAGTGGTATCTTTCTGCTGCTGTTAGCTATGTCCTGACGGAGGTCCATGCAAGCAGCCTCTTGAGGAGAATAAAGAACAAAAACCAGGAGAATGTTTTCTGTTTATCTTTTTCTTTAACTGTATGACCTCTATCTGACTAAGTGCAGGAGTAAATGCAGTGTAATTAGATGAATCTTAACACTTCTAACCTACTGCTTTTATCTCCTCCAGACCAAGGATATCACTAGTTGGAGAGAAAATGAACTCAAAAGCCTCTGCAGTCAGAACATTTCTGTTCAGTAAGGCAGCATGAACACTTGACACATGGAGCCAGGTTTCTGACAGAATTAGACAATGAGAACTTGGCTTGCCTTGATTAACCATAAAAATGAACAAACAAATAAACAAAATAAAAAACTTAACAAGCTCTTTGCATCATGCTTTAGAAGCATGGTTCTCTGCCCAGTGCTCTCCCACTCCCACCACCATATCATACACCTCATGGCATGTAGTGCACTGTCCCTGTGTCCTGCTCCACTCCACACAAGTATTTATCTTAGATCTTAGCAAGCCTTTTCAACCTTTGGTCTTCCTCTTTATCCAGAAAAAATTCTCCTGACCTCTCCCTTGGGAGGTGTCTCTTTCCTCTCTTCTTTGCTCCCAGGCCCTCAGCCCTATTTACATCCTTCAGAAGACTCTTGCAAACATCTTGATCTCTCACCCCCAAACTCTTTACAATTCCTAGTAAGAAAGTCTGTGTATGAGGGCATACACTCATTAATTCACTGATGCTTGGGCACTTTTCATTCTTCTGTGTATTTAACTCTTTCTTTCTGTATATTTAACTCTTTTTTTCCTCCGTAATTCTTGGGGAATACCTCATTTTTATGAGATCTATATCGAGGACTACATATTCTATTTCAGATCAGCTGATTCTTACTAATTATTTTAGGGGTAGGTGATCATGTAAGAAACACCTGAAAAGAAATATAGATGAACTGCCAGAGCCCAAATGAATATTTCAAAATATTATAATTGAGTAAAATACATTTGTGGCATATCAATCCCAGTAATTATTTGTCAAAGTTAGATCCTTCTACATAAAAAAGTCTATTACAAATGTGATATCTGTTTCTTTTTAAAACAGTTCAGAAAATACATGTTCATTGGACCACATAAAAAGAATGAGAAATCTCTAAAGAAGAGGTAAGTTGCAGAAACAAACTTCTTGTTATGAGAATTATCTGATGTTACAGAGATTCAGGCTGGAGTAACATAATTAATTCTATTTTTCTTTAGTTTCTATGCTTTGCGGGTTTGTGTTTTTATACATACTTGCACAGTACCTAAGCAGTGGGTGCTTCTATAAAACAGTTTACTATTATTAATGGATACCTGAGGTGAGGCTGACAGGGGGAGAAAAAAATATAAACAACCGACGCAGCTAATATGTTGACTATTAATTAACATGAGTGATTCATTCAGTGCTATATCCAGACATAAAGCCAGACTGAAAGATGAAAGGGCAATTTAGAAAAAGACTATGACTTGCACGGTTATCAGCTGCAGTATCTGAGACCTCAAATAATGGCCTAATTACAGCACATCTGAAAGATACCAGGGCCTTATCCTCCACAGGAAGTATTACGGAAAATTACTTGCTTTTCAAAGCCAGTAAGCCCATCTGCAGGTTCCGTATCAGCTCCCACCAGACATACATCTTTTTACACATGGGTGGTCTGTCATATGATGATTGATTCAATCTTGACAAGAAAAGGGATAGAAAAATTATCACTTTGTGCAGATATGACCACTTCTGACTTTGGCAGGTGAGGCAGTCCAGATTGCCCAACATGGACCTAACCGCAGAAGATGGTAATTTTTTTTCTTCAATGCTTCCGTTTTCACATGCACCAGCCAACATATCTGTCCTTGCTGTGCAGATTAGTCCCCTCTCAGACTATGACTTGTGCCCTTTTTCTTTCATTGAGACCAGCCACATAGGTAACACTTCTATTCAGTACTGCTGGATACCACTGAGAGTTACTTTGCAAAGCAGTGCTGAGTAGTACTTTGCTACTTGTAGTGCAGCTACTTGTAGCTAGGGTACTTCTCACTGTAATCAAGAACATCACATTTCTGCCCTTTTACTAAGGTTATATGCATCGTCAAAGACAAATGAAAAATTGTCATGCTGGGATGCCAGCTGGATTATAAACAGAAATAGTGGTGTTCAGATGGTATGAATGTCAAGACCTAAGTAAGCTTAAAAAAAAAAAAAAAAAGAAATTGCCCAGGATTGGGATGCTGACAAAGTTGCCTCAGTTGGTAGTCCCTGGGTCCATGAGATTCAAATGTCCCCAAAAAATAAGTTTGATGACATACTTCCTCTCTTCCCAAAGGCTGGATCAGTGTACGGTCCATTTGACTGAGGCATTCATTACAGCGTATGGACTGTAATGAGTTCATGCAGATTATTTCTAAACTTGCTCAGTCTTGATTCTTTCACAAAGGAAGAAATCTCTGTTCTTGCCTTGTTAACGTGAAATCCATCTGAAACCAAAAGCAAAATGCTCTTTTTCTCTTCCTGTACCAAATAGGGCCAATGCTACTCACATGTATTTACTAACAGAACAGATGCTCTCCAAAAGTAAGGTACAAGAAAGAATACAAACAACCAGTTACCAGATCAGTCTCTAAGCTATGATTTAAAATACCTTTCAGTGCACCTGAAAGTCACTGAAGCCGGAAAAAAAAAAAAAAATCAGCCACCACAGCCTCACTTGAATAGTAAAGGACTGGCAGACGTGGAACCTGAATATTCAATAACTACTGAGCAGAAACAGTAAGTCTCTCAGTGTGGGACTTTTTTTGTTTGTGTTAATTATACTAATTAGAATTAGAACTTCCACCACTCAATTTTTCTGCAGCTGCGTGGTGTTAGCTGCTATTGTTAGCACTCACAGAAAATACTCCAACAGAGGGCACCAAGAAAATTACTTACAATCTGAACACCCACACAAGCCTGTCACGTTGGAAAGACTGCAGACAGCATAACTAATAAAGTTATTGTGCTATTTTGAAAGAATAATAGCATGTTTGAAGAGACCATATTAACCCTGTTGTAAAGTATTGATTGCACTCTGTAGTAAAGGAAATGAAACAACAAAGACATAGTGTTTTAATTCTTTTCCTGTTTGCTCTTGCTAGTTTTACTCTGTTTCAATTTACACCTATATTTGAGAACACAGAAAATGTATCACCTGTGGTTCACAAAGACAGTTTTATTTTCATAGATACTCGTTCAGCAACTTGATGCTTTTAAGATCTGTACTTCAATTCAAGCAATGGTAGTGAATATGAAAGAAATCCCCATCTAAAACTGTTTGAATCCTGTTTGTCATGTTTACTTGTGTTTAAAAATATGTCAACATAGATGTTAAAAGATACCAGCCAATTGGTTCTGGACATGTTAATTTAGATGTGTTACCAAAAAAAACCCAGCATAATTATCATTTTAGTCTCTAAAGAAATGTTTAATTCCATTCCAGTACATTACAAACAAGCAAAACAAGAAGTGTGCCTTTTGTAATAATTTGCTGTTGTTTTGCAAGCACATCTGCATGCATATATCTAACAACACAATAGCACTGTATAAAACTGATCTAGATATGGCCGAGGAAAATACTTAGGATGGTTTTGAGATTTAACATTTTCACAGTGTTTAAAGCACTTGTCCTACCATTAACAAAACTAGACGCAGTGAGTTATAATAGTTTTGTTTACACTTGATAAAAGCTATTTTCTTGTTCTGTGCTAAACTGTAAGTTTAAAGGTAAGAGGACAGCTGAATTAGTAGAGAATAATGGACATTTCAAATGTCATCTTTTATGTAAACCAATATGTAAAAACCAGTTATGATTCTGTTCTATTGTAAATGAACATCATTTGTAATCATTCTCTGGGGTGATCTAGTATATGTAAAATCACTTCACCTTTCTTTCTTTTTTTTTTTTCCTTTTTTCAAATGGTGCTTTTAAGAGCATGATTCCTGTAATTGCATTTCCTTCCTTTTCTATGAGAGTATCTGTAAAGACATTTGGCATCACATCAGCAAAAACAGCAGATGGAGAAAGGCCTTCCTACGTGCTCTGTCAAGGGAATTGCAAGTTTAGGTAGGGTTTTAATAGACATCAAGGATTTAGTGACATGCCAAAGATTGCATGCCCGCACTGTACCTATTATTTGTGCCTTTCTCTTTTAATAGAAATGAAAACAATTACGGTGCAGAAAAGATTTAGCTTCTCTTTGAGAGTATCATACCATATGGTATGGGGGACGTATAGCTGACAAAATGAATGTAAAAAAGAAGTACATACACTTCAGATGATGCTAGTTGAACTAAATTTATGTTTCAAATTTTAACTGAACTGATAGAAAAGTTTACAAAAATAAAAAAACTTCATATGCTAATAACAATTCAAGTAAGACATAAAAATACTTGTTACTGAGCTTGGCTTTATATAAAAATGGCCTTGGGGACCAAAGAACGTTTCAACAAAGACAACTAAGTAAGCACTGTAATTATAAGAATGAAAATTGACAGAGCTTTTCCAAATAACACTCCTGTTATCACATGACAGCATGTGAAATCGCAAACAGAGCAAATATTTTTCTTGATTACTGAGAAAAGAGATTTTCCAGATAGGACATGATATTCATAGATGAGGCACAAAGATATTTGTACTGGCTATTCAAGGAGGAAAAAAAAACAAAAAACTTTTGGTGGGAGAGCAAACTTGCAGCCTATATCTTGCATATTTTCCAGGCAGTTATTAAAAATAATAATAATAAAAAAAAGCTGTATCTGATGAGTTAGACCCTCAGCACACTTACGCACACAAAAAAAAACAAAAACAAAAAACAAAAAACCCCAAACCATACAAACAAAAAAACCAGCTCTACTGAATATGCATTTTTTTGTGAGTAACTAGATGTGCTCCCAGAAAGTTCCTTAACATTCTCAAAATCCTACAGCACATGAAAGAAGCGTTGAAATTTTCCATCAGGCATATATGTGAAATGTTCAGGTTTGTGCAGATTCTAGAACTGAATGGAAAGATTTTGTAAAGGACCTTCAATGTCCCAAACTCTTTCAGTCTTTCATGGCATGAGTTCTGTCCTTGTCTCAGAGGACAGCAGGAATAACTGTCGTGCTCTAGAACTCAGCGTGAAATACGGAAGTAACAGAGCTCACAGTTAGGTAGACCTTCATCTACACGAAGGGAATATTCACACCCCTGCAGCAAATGTTATTTGTAGAAAATGGAAAACAAACAAACAAACAAACAAAAAACAGATGAAATAAGGTTTGGGGACTTTGGGACTAGAATAGCATTGAAATTTAGTTACTGTGTTATAAAGCACAGGGGAGTTGTACCAAGAACACTGCAGCTACAGCAAGATCTCTTGAATCAGGTTTCAGACAGCTCAGTATCTGGATGCACAGGGGGGAAACATGAGCTATTAATTGCAGTATTAACCATATGCTGCCACTGTAGTAGTGCAAGGTAGCACTTCACAGCATGTTTGCGAAAACCAAATGTCCCCTCAGTAATTTCTCCTACTGCTGAATTCCTTGTACCAGGCCTCTACACAACAGAGAAGAAAAGAAAAGTTTTCAGAAAGAAAAAGTGGATTTCAATTTGGGCTGCCTGAGCAGATCCATGACCAAAATTTACCACGGTCATATAATCTGAAGCTCACATGCTGTGTACTGTAGTATGACTAAAGCTAAATGCCAGGCATATGACATGAAGAAGAATCTTGAGGAGTTTCTCTGGTCATCTGTCCCCTGCATGTTTTTCCTGCCTTCTCTTTCTCCTTGATCACAAGAGCATTCCTGCCTTGATCTCATCCTCTCCCTTATTAATGCCTGCTGTCCTGAGATAACCATATACCCAGCCACGGTGTGAACCCACCGCAGAATGCTTGCTTAATTTTGACTTCCTTGAAACAGGAATGTGCCAAGAAACCAACCAATAACAATCTCTCTTCATTTACATCTCCATTGTAGCACTTCCCAAAATGGTACTAAAACATTTTATGATCTATAATC
The DNA here is from genome assembly GCA_013399475.1 of Chauna torquata. Taxonomy (NCBI): domain Eukaryota; kingdom Metazoa; phylum Chordata; class Aves; order Anseriformes; family Anhimidae; genus Chauna; species Chauna torquata. The sequence goes on from VXAL01012592.1 coordinate 81,109, forward strand.
CTCCTAATCCGCATCTGTGAAAACCTCTTGTATCAGTGTGCAAATAACCACTCGTTCACTATGTTAGTCATTGTCATGTGCTCAGTCTGCTCCCACTTATATTCCCTCTGAACTCACTGAACTTTACAGCCATGCAAGAAGACTTGCAAAAAAAATCAAGGCATATCCCCATCAGTTTCAGAGAGCCACCAAGGCACTGCAATGAATGCAATCAGCCCCATGTATCATGAGGTAAAAGATCCCTTTCCCTAGTCCAACAAATGTAAAACATAGCCTCTCTTTATCTTCCTCTCAAACGAGGGATACTGAGAGTAGCTGGAAGGTTTGGACGATTGGAAACAAGATATTAAGGCATTCATCTATAAAATGCAGTTCAAATTCAGACCAGATCAGTCTTAAATGAAAGTCACCACCATGTGATGACTTGAAAGCTCATATTCTCAGATATCCACATCACAGAAACCACCATCACAGTGGCAGGTAGCTTCTGCAAAAACAAAGGACAGCATAGCCTGGATAACTACAATAACCCCTAGTGTTCTGAATGTTTCCCTGGCTGTGTAGATCAGGGCTGAAATGCATTGGCAGGGCAGCTCGCTCGTGGAAAGTTGCATTTTGGCTAGTTGTGTTGTATCCATACTGGGGATAAACAGAGGGTTTTCAGTCTCCCAGGGCTGTCAATCTGTCATCTTCCACACACAGAGAGAACAGGTTTTGCCTTTTAAAAGAAAGAACACTGAGAACAGAAACTCATCATTAATCAAGGCTTATTTCTCCACATGGAAAAAAAAAAAAGCAGTCAAGTCACCATCTCCACATTTGGAAACCCTATTCACTTCACAAACTGTGGGTAAAGAATATAAAGTAAAATCAGAAAGTTTGTCCTTAGAGGAAGGAAAGAGAAGCACTCAGGTCTCTGTGTGAGATATGATGGTCTATGGAAGTTGAATAAACTGGTACAATACACAATGCTATGACTCACAGTGCCAGGTGGAAGAACACTGTATGCTAGGCATCAAACATTCACTTCAAGACAATCCTTAAAACTTTGAACGCAGCAGGATTAGAAGATCACAGACCTCTCTGGAATCTGTGCATGCTGCTAGGCACTCTACCTGCCCTATAGCAACCGTGGTTATAAAAAACCCTTCATGTATTAACCTGAAATAAATTAATAAGATTGCTTATAATTTATGACTGGATAGGTAAACTTCCACTCTGTGATCCCAAAGACATGCTGGAATACGATAGCACAAGCCAACAGAATAACCCATCTTCTCCGAGTGTTAGAAATGCAGACTTCATTGTAAATCCTGCATGACTCAAACCCTTGACAGTTTATGATTAAAAAATTACTGTAAAAATAATTTGAACTTAAGTGCTTGCTAACAATATATTTTTAATCATTTATTACTGACAACCCCCTCTGAGATCTATAGTACATAGATAAAACAATAATTAGTGTAGGCAAAAGCAAAGACTAATTTAGAGAGATATTGTTAAGAGCAATTTTTGGAACTTAAAGCTTGACACATTTTCAAAATTAAGTTGACTAGTCATTGAAATCCATTATGAGGCAAAGCGTCGGTTAAAGACAGACTCTTCAAAAATAAAGACTGAATGCCTTTTCAGATTTTGGATTTAGTCAAGCACAAGTGAGGTCACTTAATATGGGGTATTCTTGCATGACACTGTCTGGCCTGTTTTACACAGAAACCCAACAAATAATCCCTTCTAGTGGACTTAAAAATTAAGTCTTGAAAAATCGTCAATTTTTATGGGTACTTTGTGTTTTTACCAGTTTGTGTGTTTTAACATAATTTTTTTCCCTTCCAAATGCTTCGTAAAATGCCCTCAGAAAGTGTCGGGGGGCAGTTATGAGATACGGCCAATCCAGCAAGCCATTATCATCACACTTGATGAATGAGGCCCTGATTTCAGTGGGACTATTCACAGTACCACGTGGAGAGCCAGTGTTGCTCTACAGGACTCTCATTGATTATATAAAGAAAACAATAAAACGACTGGACCTGAAGTGCTATAAAACGCATCATGTGAGCACACTGAAAAATAGGGGGAACATATAATCTGTAATCTTTCAGGTACAATAATTTGTAGATGTTACTTGTAACCTCAAATGTAAAAATGTAGGCAGAAGTGAGATATTAAGTACACTATACTCCTTATTAAATGAAATATTTAGCAATTTGGAATTAACAATTCTAATCATAAATGCCAGGCAACCACTTTTGATCTGCTACCATAGCTAATTACTCCAGTGGGAAAGCAAACAGGGAAAGGGCACTTCAGCTGTGCAAGGACAGGTTTTCTCTGAATCTATATTTTGTCCAAATAAAACCTTTAGTTAGATGGAGTTCATAGGAATCTTAACCTTTCATCTGTAGGAACTGCAGGGTTTCTGATAATTGTTGTCTTTTTCTTCCTGCAGAATAAACTAGTGATTTCCTCCAAGACTAGCATCATTTATATTTGTAGTTTTCTTCTTTTGCTCTATCGCTGTCTACAATCTCTTCTGGAAAATGATTTAATGATATTGTTGTTTTAGTGGTGCTATCTCTAGTGTTATCATTATAGTGGTACCATGTAGCCAGCAGTCATTAAGTGCTGGCACTCCACTGGGCACCGTAAAAGCTGTAAACCTCTCATTGGGATGCCAAAAACAACACTAACCTTCCAAACTATTGTGAATATGACCTAAAAAATAGCTTGGAATTTCTTGGAGACCAAAATCTTGCTGACTTTGAAAGCCTCAAGATCAGATCCACTGAAAGTTACTATGACACACTTTTTGGGTCAGATTCATTCTTAGACACCTCTTGGAAGTGTCTGAGCCTAGAAGAGAATCCTGCCCTTCTTCTCTGGAGAATGAATGTCCAAGAGGGGGGAGGAGGAGATTGGAACATAGAGAAAGGCTGAGGTCCTACAGATTGTCCTAGGTCTACGGGGTATTTTTTATTTATGAAGCTAATAAGCTAATAAGCTACATGGTCCCAAGCTTGAGGTGAAAAATGGTCAACCCTTAGACAGGAAGACCTATTTGCAAACTGTATCACACTACTACTGCCCTACAAGGGTGCAGGGCTCCTGTTTGAATCCAAAATGCCCCTACCCAGAAGAGATGGCAGTTCAGGAACAGGATGGGATAATGCACAGTACAACAGAAAGATGTATTGATCCAGTCATCAAACGTGGAGAAACTACCCTCTTGTAGGCTAAAGGAAGCTCCATAAACACATTTCAATCTGCAAGCAAATACTGCTGAGAATCTGAGAATCATGATTTGTCTGTTCTCCTGTCCCCTAGTCTGTCATTGTTGAGATAAAACAGACAGTAATATGGATCAGTTGAATGAGTGATAGCCATGATAATAGAGTCACCCTCATACAGATATAGGGGAAAAAAAAAAAAAAAAGAAACCAACAAACAAACAACATATTAGATATGAACTGATACAACGTAAGGTAGTGACTTCCAGAGGGTCCAGTTAATTCAGCGCGCCCTTATAAAAGGGTCTTTGTGAGTACTACTGTAAGAAAGNCACCAAGTTCATTATAAAAGCTGCCAGATTATTCTACATAAAATGTACTGACATCTCCCTTGGACCTGACATTAAACTGAAAAGAATTTCAGAATCCAGTGGAAATATGTTTTGAAAACTAAAATGAACCACAGTGACAGGTAAAACTTTTTTCTAATACAAATGTCTGTGTGAACTTTGTTTTTGGGAAACAACAAATTCTGTAACTAGTAACATTTTTCCAGGTAAATCCCACTAGTTCAACTCTACAAAGTTTTTACTTTTCAACACTCTCCTGACTCTAACAAAATTATTATTAAATTTTTTACACCGTCCTTTCTCTGATTGCATCGTCTTTCACAAAGCTGCTTTCTCCAACTTTTCTGATTTATTCCCTAAACCATTATTCTAGAGAAAGAAGAAATATTCCAGGTATTACACAACTGAAACTGGATTTAAGAAATGCAAGTTTTAAATTTAAAACTAAAAAAAAAAAAAAAAAAGGAAGGAAAATAATAACTTTACACATGGCTCCAGCATCCTGACATACAGTAATTCAGTAATTCAGAGTGAGTCACTTGCCATCCAGCAAAGACAAAGTATGGTAATTCAACTGCCAATAAACTCTTAGGGCAGAAGTTAACCTACTTTGGATAAGATATATAGACATCTATTGTTGGAGTAGGTAGCCTTTTCCATTTTAGTAGCTTACTTTAAAAACTGGGAAATTGAACAGAATAGTTCAGCTCTGAAATGAAGGAACATAAAAGTGGAAACTTAGGGCTTTATGATAGATAACTGAAAGTCACACTGAACCCTTGGAGTTAAGGTACATGGCACTGAGGCAGTAATATTCTAGGAGCAACCAGAATATAGCTGTTGGACTCCAGAGAGAAAGTCTTTATGAGATTGTGAGATTTATCTGATGAGACTTTCCACTTTGGAAGAGAAGTTTAGTACTGTCTTATGAAAGACTGTTCTAATAGAGAAGGCTTTTGTGGAATGACACGAACAATCACTATATGAGACATCAGTCATGACTTGTGAGTCTGCTGAATGTATACTAATGTAATTTGATTCTCTTGAGGATAAAATCTGCCTAAAAATATAGACAAGATGGCACCCATGAATTTTTAGCAATTGTTTCTGCAAAAATATCTTCAGAGCATTAAAAATTGCTCGGTTTTATATGAGCTGAAGAAAGAATTTAATATCTGTTCCTCTGTTCTTTGAGAGGCCATATATCCCAACCCCAGCAGACAAATTTACATGGTAGACTGAAGCTATACTTCATTTAGCATCTTTCCCTGCCCTGTAGCAGGTAATGCCAGAAAACTGCCGCTAGACATTACCTTTCCTTTTCAGGTGGGCTGTCACTGATCAGCTATAGCTACACGTATTAAGCATACATACCTGGGCCCCAGTTTTGCTTTCGGTTGGTAGTCAGTGAGGTTACAAAACAAATGTGAGTATAGTGCTGGGCTTGAAATAACTTTAATCATATTCTTGTTCCCTTGAGTATGGACTGATTGCAGACTCCAATTTTCTTTCCTGGCTATCATTAAAATTTCTGAAGGTAGGCTTGAATCATATATTAGGCTTCTTGAGCCGCTTTCTTATTCAAATCAGAGCCATCTCTTGGTTAATAGCAAGAACTGGAACATATTCCTTTTTAATGGATAAATGTGCCAGAGGAATGGATAATATTTTTTTATATTGTCACTTACTTCTGCTTGTTTATGCTCAGGGTTGTTTTCTTTAGATCATTTTACATTCAGGGAGTTAATTTCCAATTAACAAGAAGAGGTGGAACATGTAAGAATTTGGATCTCATAAAAGAGTTTTGAATACACTACTGTAACACCAACAATTATTACAGTGAGAGTAATTGCTCTCCTCTAAGCCAAGTCTAGCTTTTTTTCATTTCAATAACAGGTTTTGAAGTAATCTATATTGGACATTTATGCCTGGGTAAGCCAAGCAAAGTCACTACTGATCCCAGCAGACATGCTAAACGCTCTGTGGTACTTAGAAGTAATTTCTGATTTAGAAGTTTTATTTGTTTCATTTCAAGGTTTTTTCAAATAGGTGTTCTTTCAGATAAGAGTTCAGCAACGTCTAGTATTGAGGATCTAATGGTAATCTCAGGAATACTTCTTCCATTAAGGGAAGACTGAATTCTCAATTTATTGTACTCCTAAATAATTAACGTGCCTCCAAGGCCCCTTAATAAACTGATCACTAGATGCAGCACAACCAGGCGTAACAGCATTGTGAAAGGTCTTGAAGCTATGGCCATCTTGCATTATTCTCCCTAGATGGATCACACAATTTGAATGAAGTTTTTGAATTTTTTGTTGGTAATGGGGCTGGAGTTTGACATTTACAAATGCATTTCTGATGTCTGTTTTGTATGAGGTGTCTCCTTTGTGACCTCAGAATCATTCCAACCTTGTAAAAAAAAGCCTATGAAAGAGAGATTTAAGTGTTTTCTGGCCTATCACTTGACAACTCTCACAAACTGTGTGCTTTTTTAAGATTCTCAAGAGGAAATTACTCAGCTGTGCATTTTTCTTTATGTACAAAAGTACAAAATATTGCAATGTTGCTTGTGCCAATCACAACATGCTAAGACCAGATAAAAGCTGGAGGAAAAGCGCAACATGATTTTAAACCGCATTTATTTTACTTTCAGTTTGTTTCTTTCATCCATTAACTTTTTACAAGCATTCTACTCCCTGAATTTTAAATGGGCATTTTTACCCAACTAAGCCACAAATATATGCAGATTTACTTAATAAGGGAACAGAAGCAATACCGTGTGATTTATACTACTGATCACAGCCAACTATTTAGCCCAAAAAGCTGTAGCTAAAATGATCTTTCTAGATGGTCTATATATATATAATGCTATAATGCTTTTATTTTCATTTTTTTTCTATCAGCTTCTGGTTCTCACTGCATCAGATTAACACCTGCAAGGCCTTATACAACTCAACCGCTCTCTGCTGTTGGATCTCCTTGTCTCTTGCACTTCAGTGGCAATGCATGCCCTAAGGCCATCTGCCCATTTTTCTCCCAAGTTCTTATGAATCTTTGAAGGGCATATTGAGTGCCCTTTTGGAGCTGTTCCAAAAAGCCGAATGAATGCCTTCAACTGAGTTCAAGCTCAGCTTTAGTGTTGTTGACTTTAAAGCTCTACATGCTTTCAAACAATTGCAAGCAGCAGGTACAGGTATGCTCATCTAAAAATAATTGACTCATCAGTACAGAAATGCAATGTGCCTCTGCAAGTCCTCGGAAGCTTCCTAAGTCTTGTTGGCATCTTCCCCAACAGCACAAAATGAAGTTTTCTCCTATGACTCTGACGAGGAATACCAACATGAAGATGTGATGAAAGGCGTGGGGGTAGAAGACTAGTAAAAGGCTTCTAGGTAATGTGGAAAGATGCATTTGCTTAAACCCATACATATGTGGAACATGCTGCAAGAGCTTGTTTGAAAGTAAACAGTTCTAAGGAGCTTAATGCATTCATAATCACTGAGAGATACACTGTGCTTCACCTACTAGATGCTTCCCAAAGACCAGTTCCCAGTGGCCTTTGCATTAACGAACTAATGTCTTACAGAACAAGACTCTACTGGAATAGAGACTTTTACAGAACAGTGCTTTCGATGTTTAGAGAGACTAACTCAGAGACCAGTTTCTTTCTGGGTTGCACCCTGACATAAGAAATGCACTGTACAATGTAATTTTGAAGGGATGGAATTCAGTAAAACAATTTATTTCAGAACAAGGCCATGCCTCACTCCTTCTTGAAGGCTATTCCCATGCTATATTTCAGTTGTCAACTATTTTGTCTGCTCAAAGAAAAAATAAGACAGGATTTGGTCAATAACAAGGAATGTGATTTTTTAAAAAATCACAGGCCATTTTATCAAAACTGCAGAAATGACAAGCAGAACAAAGCAGTATCCAGTCTTTGGGTAAAGAATGGAAAATTCTAGCTCAAAAGGTGAATATTGCTGAGAATGGTGGTCAAGTGAGAACAAGAGGTTTGGGATGGGAAATGCCACACAGCTCTCTGTCATCACGTGAACCTGTCACTGAATCTGAATATGGGAGGCTGGAGAATGTGCGCAAGAGCTGCAGAAGTGCCCCTGGCGACAGAGTCACAGGGTGATTCCCCTATTGCACACCTATTCCCACCACGAACCACGGGTAGCTGGGTGAACATGCGGTGCTCCCTGTATAAGCTATTATCTTATTCCATCTGTGCACATGCAATATGCAGCAGTGAATCCCCAGCCTTTTCAGACCCTCTACCTGCCCCACATTTGTATCTAAAAAGCAGCTGTGTGATGGGAGACTGTTCAAAGGCATCAGTAAGACACTCATCATCGTTTCCTTCTCTCTGGTAATGGTTTGTTATGACAAAGGTATCGGCTGCCAGTTCTCCATGGAATTAGTACACTCTAAAAAAGCCACTGTGTGTACCAGGAAGTAAAATAATACATTTAATTGAAATTTGCAGTACATCTTATTGAGATAATTTTTTCAGAAGTGGAAACACAATGAAGACCCTGCTGCGGGTATTACTGGATAACATCAAGAAAACTTGGGTCAATACAATGCTCAATTTTCTCAAGGATCTCCAACCTTGAAGAGCCAGATTTTCATGAGGCCTTGGTTTTTGTTAGGGCTCATAAAATAAGCAGGCAGATTTTCACAAAGGAAACAAAAGTGCAGAGGGCTGGAAAGTTGGGTGAGAACAGCAGAATAATGAGCATCCTTGACTATCTGATCATTTGGCTAGAAAAATTTTATTTAAATGTCTCAAAATCCCCTCACACTCTAGGAGAACATTTAACAGTTTCTAGGAAAAAAAAAAAAAAAAGAAAAAAGAGGGAAGAGAGAAATATTTTTGCTGGTTAGGAATACGTATTTTAATATAACATATTTTACATACCATGCAAACACCAAGGGAAAATACCACATTAGATAAAAATTCTGTCATATAGTATTGGGTTATTGATAATATATGATATTTTACTGTGAGATGGTGTATTATGCTAGACATTTGTCAGTCTTTAGGAACCAAATTAAGTGACAGTCTGTATTAAAAATTATGTTTTGATGGGCTTAGCAACACCCAAAAGTATAATGGGAAACTTTTAACGGGGAATGCAAAGAAGGTGGAGGCATCTAGCACAGTTTCAGAATCAAACTTGCTTGAACTTGACACAGATTTATTTGGCACTTTATTTAGAGATTATAATCGTCAGGATAAAGACTGTACCTTCCTTAATTTCCAAATACTCCTTGGGCTGGAGGGAAAGGCATTTCTGTGGGGTCTCTGCATCTTTCTGCTGTTACATTTGGCATATAAAGTGTTAGCTCAGACAGTTTTTAACAGTCATGCAAGAGGTAATATGCTTTGCTCTTAATTGAAAATGCAAAAAAACAGTGAAACATTTAGAGCTCTAAAAATGTACAAGCTGGGACAAAAATAAATCCATTCATGTCATATAAGATAAAAATGATCTCCAACCTGATATGTAAGTTAAAGCATTTGTCAGGGTGCCAAGTACATTAGAAGGACACATAGAGCGAACTACACATAATATCTCAACAGATATGTAGTTGGAAGAAGAGTGGGGTCACGTGCGCACCTCACCCATACCTCTCAAGCTTGAACTCTCCAGTCAAAAAAAGATTAGCAATCAAAATCCTCTTTGTTGCTTTTTAATAGGAATGTGAGCAACATAAAAGGTTGAAATCCTAGGAGACTCCCACTGGCAGATACGGAAACTATCTGGATAAAGCACAGGTGAATGTGCTTCAGTGCGAGCCACCCGCTCAGGCCAGCGAGATGGAGCAGCGAGCTGGTGCTGCACACCCACCCTCACCTGCCAGCCTCGCCCACAGTCCGGACGTGGGGATCTGCAGTGCTGGGCACCGGAGGTACCCGTGAGACTGCCACGGAGGTTAAGGGGAGGTGGCATTGGTCCTCCTCTTCCCCAGCCTCCTCAACTATTCACAAGTTATCTGGCTTGAAGTCATTTTTTTACAGTGTTAACTCTACAGCTCCCAGCGTAAAGGACAACACCAGATACACATGTACTCCCCCACCCCGTATGAGGAACTGCTAGGTCTTCTTCATCAAAAATTTCCACAGAAACCACCACGTAGCTTAATGCATGAGAAGCAGGGTCAGCACACTACTTTCCTTCCCCTCACTCAGAAGAATTTCCCATGTTTACTTGCAAACAGCATGTGGCCCATCCTTCCCGAAACATCGGGTGTCAGGCGATCTGCCTCATGCAACTCCCATCCTAAGTTCAAACAAAGAGCCAGTGTTCACTGAAGCATATAATTTTGTATTTTACAGTAAGCAAGCAAGTTGGTTTTTGGCCATTCCACCCAAAAGAAGTACAGAGGTTTACAGCTGTAGAGGTGTTTTCCTTTCTTTCTTTTCTTTTTCTTTTTTTTTTTTTCCTTTGGTGCGCTTTGTTATACAAGCTACCATGTACTTCAAACTGCTGTGTTTCACCTTTTTTGCTGTGAAAACATGAGGGTTTCCAGGGTTTTGAGGCAAAGCTATCAATTGCCATATGATGGCTGGAAAGGATTTTGAATCACAGCAAACCTTTGATGAACCTGGATTGAATTCCCAGTCTGCAATAAAACCTGTACGCTTCCAGTGGCTTCGGGTTCTGTTGCAAGCATTATATAGCATCTCTAATTACAAGCTGCCGTGCAAATAAGAAGAAAAATTAATAAAAAATCAGTTAAAAATGTTGGAAGACATCATACTTATTCAAACAAAAATTCCAGCGCCTTTATCTGTTATTCCAAACGCTTTCTGGGGTCCTAAGCTCTGGGAGTGTGCAGGCTCGCAGTGCTTTCACAGACACAGAGTGAGGCCTTTAACGCATCGCATACCTTGAGTCTGGATCTGGCAAGAAGATCCTGCTTCACAACACGAGGGTGTCGGAGTCCTATATCTGCATATAGACCTGTCTGAAAGGTCAGTTTTTTTATTACATGTGGAAACAATAGCGTAAATGGCAATACTGTTAATTACAATTTCAGTTCCGATCAATGAGACTTTACTGGCACTACGAGCCAGACAAGTGTTGCCAAAGAGAGAGGAGGGAATAAAAAAATCCTGGCTCGAAGATACAGCCAGCCTGCTTGATGCACGGTAATAACGCAACGCTCGCAAGCCGATCTATAACGCGTTTTTAAAAGCCGGAGCGGCGAGCAAAACAAAGCCGGGGCTGCTGGACTTTTCCCTCGCAAACACTGCCCGGGACGGCTC
>VXAL01012592.1:93177-103769 GCA_013399475.1 Chauna torquata
GGTGGGAGCTGCGGCCCGGTGAGTTGGGCCGCCGGGAGCGGGGGAGCCCCGGGGCAGAGCCCGCGGCGAGGGGAGCGAGGGAGGGGGCGGCGCGGGGCCGGGCGCCCTGCCCCGGAGCCCTGCCCCGGAGCCCTCCTGCCGCTCAGGATGGAGCTGTAGCGTGGACGTGGTTTTGTGTTGTCTGTGGAGCGAAGTGTTACGTGGGGGTCTGGCTGAAGTAGACTTCAGGCTCTTTCCCGTCTCAGTTCTTTTTTTTTTTTAATAGTACTTGCTATTGTGCCGGATGCATCAATTGGACAAGTATTTGAATCCCTTTAATGTAGGATATTGATTTGAAAACATGAGCTCGAAAACTGTCATTAATAAAGTATATACGCTCGTGAGACTTGGAAGCACAATTTTCATAAGGGCTGATGTGTAGTTAGGAGGCTGGTTTTTTTACTGGTCCTATAAATTAATTTTTAATTGAGAAGTTTGAGATATGTCACTGTCAATTAAGAAATGTGCTGAAGCAATAAGAGAAATTATGCTGCTCTGAACAGATTATATCCCTCCTGCATGGCTGACTTTGGTGCCTGTAATTCATTTGTCTGCGTATCAGAACCGTACGACTACGTAAACACCTACAAGCCTTTTACCAGAGGAAGGGACGTGTACCATATATGAGGCTAGTATATTTTAGGAATAGCTAAAGTAAAAGATGCTGAAGCATGACATCATTTCATTCAAAAACACACTGAAATCAGACCAGTGATTCTGATCTACTGTAACTTATCAGGGTAAGGTTAACTCTTATGTAAAGATTTTCTGATGAATTTGTTCGCTGGCATAAGATGAGTACGAAGTTCTGATAGCTTATGTGGTCCATGGTATTTTATGTTAAAAATGTAGCATGTAGCCCTTCTTGGAGTTGAAAGTATAAAAAGTCAGGTTTGTACCTTGGGGTATGTATTAAGTAAGCTGAGAGGAATGTTCAGGATCATTCTGACCAGAGTAGGTGAAGCTTGTCAAAGAGTTGAACAATTGTAACTAGGAAACATGATATTCATTTTTTTTTGTGCAGCCTGTCAGTAGCTACAGACTTTAGTTTCTATTGCCAAGCATCAAAAATAGTGATGTGCTGTGCTGGTCAGAGGCTTGATTGGACTTCCTTGAAGGTTTGGGGAAATAGATTTGTTAGTAGTTGACGCTTTCAGTGTGCTCAGTTTAAGGTATGATGCTCGGACTCTTATTAAGTACATTGAATACCTGCATGTAGAGCTATGCTCTACTGAACGCTTAGTTGTGATTAATCTTGGTTTGAAGGCTTTGAATTTAATAATCACTACAAACTTTGTTTTTGTTACTTATTCCAAATCAGTCCCTAAAGCACTTTTTTTTTTTTTTTTGCATATTGATTAGACTTCATCACCCTGGTGTTAGTGGATGCAGAACACAGAGGTTGGGGTTCATGTGCCCCTTCCAGTGAGGGCCTCTCTGTAGCCTACAATCTGCATATGCAGCACATAGGAGTATCTGTTTTCCTCATAGTAATCTCCTGTTTTTTTTTTTTATCAGGAGTACTGTTGTTCAAGCATCTTTCTTTGACTGTTTTTCCCTCTTCCCCACCTTAGTATAAGAGCATGTGGCTTTCCATGCTAAACTTAACCTCACTCATTTTCAGCTTCCTTTCTATTAGTATTCTTATTGTTTGAATTGTAACAATTTAAAACTGTTAATTTTTCTTCTTCATTATTGAAGATATTAACTTAGTCTGGACCCTTCACAAATCTCTCTCTCTCTTTGTAATTTGTTTTTTTTTTTATCTCCTTTTTATGATGCTTTGTGCCACTCTTGAATGGTGGCCGGATCCAGAATTCCTTGTGTAAATTTTGGGGTGTGTGTGTGTGTGTTAAGGCTCTAATCAAATGCAAGTACAGGCTTCCTGAAAGTTGGCCTTCTTCAAGAGCACGTGTGTGCCGGTCGTTAGCTGTTCCATGAAAGCAGGGTGAGAGGAGGAATAGCAGCAAGTTAGGAAAAGGGACAAGATGCATCTTGTAATTTGTTGCTGTCTTAAAACTGTACTTGAGTGTTACCTCCGCCCCCTGTGCACACAGTTGAAATGCTGTCTTTCCCCAGAGGTTTCAAAAGGAAAAGGCAAGCAGCTTCTCTCTGCCCCCCAGCAAAACCCAACCATAATCCACAGTGTCATATTCTTCTGGTCTCTGTACATTGTTTCTTTACGCTGCTTCTTTCCCTGACCCTTCAACTTGGGTGCGTTCCTGTCAGAATGTAGGCCAAAATGCTTTGGCAGCGCGTACTTTGTTGAAGTCTGGCTATTCCTTATATAGCACCTTCTTTCATCTGTAACTCCTACAGTTCGATAAGGAACAAGTTCAGCTTGTTTTCACAACTTGATAATTTTAAGCTTATATATTTTTTTTAATATTATTTTTAGCAATTTGCGTGTTTTTAAATTTTGGAAAAAAAGATTTCAATTTTTTTTAGTGCTGCCTGCTTGTCAGCTAGCTGATAGAAACATACATTGCGCTGCCTCAGACAGTATCTGTGAAAGTGTGTGGTTTTTTTAATATTAAGCAAAAGATACAAAGATAAAAATTCTAGAAATGAGTCAGCCTACTTGGAGTTATTTAAGTGTGGTATTTCAGACCTTCGGGATAATTAAGCATAAAAAGGAGGTCTGTATGTTTTACAAGTTCAAGTCCTTTATTAGAGTAGTTATTCCTCAGACTTTCTCATGCAAAGTAGTTATAGTGTCACAAATGAACAGGCAAGAGTAAATATTTCTGAATTAATATGTTTTTCATTGATAAAATAGACTCTCCCAAAGACAGAATAAAGCCAACTCAGAAATTTGATATTATGAAGCAGAAAACATTACTTTTTTTTAATAAGGATTTTGTAGTTTAATGTATTTACACACAGAGAAATATACCAAATCCTAATAAACACATCTAATTTCTGTGCTTGTAATCATGTAGAGGAAGAAATTAAGGATGTTTTGAAAATGTTTTAAAATCTTTTTAAGTGATTAAACTCAAATTAACCTTTTGCTGTCGGAACAACAAAAATTGCTTCAGTCATATTTTGTTCTTGAATGTGCTACAATTTGCATGTGATACACAGGACACACTTGTGCAGGTGGGCGTGTATGTATAAGAGACTTCTCAGTAGCTTTTTTTCCACCAAGCTGTTAAAACGTATTGACAAATTATATGGATGATGAGTGGAATTAAAAGTAAAGTTATTTTCTCACTTCCTCCCCCTCCTTCCCAAATGTTTTACTTTCCTTTATATGTTCATGCCTCTTCTGTGGCAGAGATCACTTGTCTATCTGTGTTTTCAGATACAATATTACAATTATAAAATGTATGTTAGTTTTCAAGGTGGAACTTACCTGGGAAAACAGGATTGAAAGCACCCAGAAGATGCAGACCCCAGAAGTCCTACTTAGTCCATTTTGTCTGAGAAATCATTGATTAGTTAGTTAATGTAAACAGCACATCTTTAAGTAGATGTCTTGGCCTTACTTAAAATCTACTGAAGATAATTAAAAATAAAAAATAAAAAAAGAGGTGGGAAGGGTGAAGAAACCTGCACAGGTTCAGGGCAGAGGTCCACCTAGCTGAGCGTCCAGTCTCTGGTGGTGGGCACTCGGGAGAGTGATATGGGCAAGGTGAGTGACTTTGTCTGGATACCATCTGTCCACAGAGACGGTGTGTTAGTATGTAATGTCGTTAAGTGGTTTCTTGTAACCATAATTGTGCCTAATAACGTCTTCAGCCTGTATCACTTCTAGTGTTCACATCACGTAGTGAAAAGGAATCTACATGTTGTGCGGAAACAACTATGGTCTTTTTCTTTTTTTTTTTGAACTTACTAGTTTTATTTAATATCTCCCATCTTTTGTATTGAAGGAGCTGGTTAATAATGGCTCCCAACTTACCTTCATACCATGAAGGATTTTGTAGTTTTCTACACTCTTAGTTATTCCTTTTATAGTCTGAAAAGTCCAGTTTTAACCATTTGTTATAAAGGTAACATTCCATCTCTTTTTTTTTCCGTCCCTTACCAGCCTTCTCTTTCTTTCCCAGTTCTACTACATTGGTCAGAGTATCCAAGACACAGCTGTCTGATAGATTTATATAGTGCTTAAGAAAGATTTCTGTATTATCCATATTGTAATCATTCCTGGCGTTTACTTTGCTTTTTTGACCATTTGTGCCATTCCTGGTTGCAAGCTGACACTTTTATGCAACTATCTGGTTCATTACTGAAGAGCTGAGATGTTGCAGTTTAATGATGGTCTGTGTCAGTAGGAGCTTTTGGGAAGGAGAGAGTCCTTAACCAACCCTTTTTTTGGGGAGAGAACTTCTAAACAAGGCTCTTGAAAGACCTTTGACCTCTTGTTGGTGTTTGGGAGAGTTAACCTGCTTAATGCTTACTGCTACAGTTTGTCTCCTCTTTCTGAAATGGTGTTGATACAAGTGAGTTGAGAGTTAAAAAGAGTTTTTCCTACTACGTGGAAGTGTTGGCAATATTTGGATTAAAATGCAGAGATCTGGAACGGTGTTGTATAGGTACTTCTTGCTCTGGAGTCTTATGGTATCTTTATATGACCTTCCTAGCTGGAAGACCTTTCCCCTCATCTTACCTCTCAGGAGCTGGATACGTCACTAAGCATCAGCTTTGCTTCGCATTAGCATCCCCACGTTTTGGGGAAATCTCTACTCTTCCTTTTGCAACACAGATCCCATTGACTGTGCAATAGGAAACCTCCAAAACTTTTACTTTAATCCTGATAACCAAGTCAATCAGGACAAGGCTTATGTTTTCGTGTGCTAATAGGATCCCCTCTGTCATAGTTTATATTGTTGTGGGAAAGATGCCTTTGTAGTGCTGCTCCCAGAAGTGTGTACTCAGATTTGGTGCTTCATTTACAATCCAACGATCCCATTAAGCCAATTTAAGTTACTGCTGCCACAGAGAGAGGCATTTCCATCACTTGAATGGCTCTTAGGTCTTTGTCTGTCCTGGATCTGGCCACCATGAGGCCTGTGGGCAAGTTAATTTAGCTTTATGTGAAGCTTCTTGGAGGAAAGATGTGGCTTGGGGTTAGTTTCCTTTTGATCAGTGAGTCTAGCTGACTTGCAGATGTGCCACCTCATAAATCTGATGTGTGAGAGGATGAGGGGTGATGGTGGGACGGTTCAGTTTGCCACTGCTGCTTGTTGTCAGTGCAGCTGGTTTGAGGTGAACCTGTGCTGTCTTCAGCCAGGTTGGCTCCAGGCTGTGCTCGCTGCGTGGTGCTTCGTTCACCTGAGCAAATGGAAAGAGGAGGCAGGAGGGCTGGGGGCTGCCATGGTGCACCCTCTGAGGCAGCAGGAGTTAGGCAGCCCCAAATGCTGTCACCCAGCCTTCTGGCTGCATGCACACACGGATGACGCAGTATTAACGTTTCTTTCCTTGACATGCATCTTTGAATACTCTGGGCTTAAATATGTTCTTTCATTATAATAGCTAGCTGCCATTTATTATATAAATGTATAAGCAAGAAGTGGCTTATTAATGGCACGTAACAGAGCAGGTGTGATGGCAAGCCTGGTGTAGAAGGTTTAGAGGAGGTAACACCTAGATACCAGGCTAGGATTAGAAGATGTGACACCCAATTTGGGGTGCAGCAGGAAGTGATTTAAGGCCCGGTTCTGTAGTCTCACCTTTTTTCCCGTGTGATCTGTCCTTCCCTTCTCATGTGTGGGCTCTGGTGAGTGACCTGATGCCTTTGGCTGCACGGGGCTGTGCATAGTTTGGGGTGTTAATAGGAGTGCCCATTA
The DNA here is from genome assembly GCA_013399475.1 of Chauna torquata. Taxonomy (NCBI): domain Eukaryota; kingdom Metazoa; phylum Chordata; class Aves; order Anseriformes; family Anhimidae; genus Chauna; species Chauna torquata. The sequence continues at coordinate 99,012 of VXAL01012592.1, forward strand.
CACATGTGGATGTGGGTAGAAGACAAAAAATAGGCATGGTTTCTGCAGGTTGAGGGGAGCTGGTAGAAGAGTGGTAGATGATATCAACAGGAACTTTGAGCTAATTGCAGAACTGCAGCAGGATCCTGCTGCACCTAATTTTGTAAATTAGAAAATCATAGCATCATAGAATGGTTTGGGTTGGAAGGAGCATCCAGTTCCAACCCCCCTGCCATGGGCAGGGACACCTTCCACTAGATCAGGTTGCCCAAAGCCCCATCCAACCTGGCCTTGAGCACTTCCATGGATGGGGTATCCACAACTTCTCTGGGCAACCTGGTCCTGTGTCTCACCACCCTCATAGTGAAGAATTTCTTCCTAATGTCTAATTTAAATCTACTCTCAGTTTAAAGCCATTACCCCTTGTCCTGTCACTACACTCCCTGATAAAGGGTCCCTCCCCAGCTTTCCTGTAGGCCCCCTTTAGGTACTGGAAGGCTGCTGTAAGGTCCCCCTGGAGCCTTCTCTTCCCCAGGCTAAGCAACCCCAAATCCATTACATTGTGCTGCTTCCTGGTGAGCATTGGCTGTAGGTGACTTTAAACTCCGTAGTTTAAAGCTATGCAAAACAGCCAGTTTGAAGTCACCTATAGTCTGTGCTTGCCAAGTAGTTTGAAGTCGCTTAGAGTCTATGCTTACAAGGAAGCCATGCAGTTGAAAGTCAGGTTTGTATTTCTAGCAGTTTTATAAATATAAAAACTAACAAAAACATACTGAAATCTTTTCCTGAACAGGAAGTTATGAGTATTCCTACAAACTCAGTGTTGTGTTCTAAACACGAACAAAACAACTCCCTCACCCCCCAGAAGACTGAATATGAGAAAATAGTAACTGTTCGTAGAGTGCTGGTGTGGTTTTTTTCCTGTTGTTTTTTAGAACTCCATGGACACATACCCTCAAACTTTAAAAGCTGGTGGTGGTTACATGTGAAAGTATTTTTAATTAGTTTTTCCCTTCTGAATGTTAAGCTGCTCAATAGCCATTAAAATTGTGGAAATAATCTTACAATTATCCATTCTAAAGAATATTTACACGTTTCAGGAGCTTCTTTTAGTTGATTTTATATCTTACATATTTCTCTGCAAATGAGCTGCATTTGTTTGTTCAAAAAAAATCATGGAGTGAAAGCTAAGTATTGATCAGTGAATTTGAAACAACAGCAGTCTTTAGGTTTGCTTTCTGTTACCGAAATTTGATTTTCACTTAAGCTGGAGGTTTTATTAACAAATCTCTACATGTATTTCAGTTAGGAACCATTTATTTGATCTAATCGAATTTCTTTTGTGATTGCTGTCACAGCCAAATCTTTGCCTGACAACGTTTTCACTGTCTTATTTTAAACAGTTTAAAAATATTGGATCTAATATATTACCTAATATGAAAACAAGTAACTAATGGCACAGAGCTGTGGTGTGTTTTATTTGAAGGACTGCAGCTGAAAAGTTTTACAAAGTTGTCGATCAAGGTAATTTCTGTTGTAGATATGTAAAATGGTTGTAGAATTGAGCCTTGACAGAGGGGAATGTGTCCTTAAAGCACTGGGTGGATGTCTGGGAATTTGAGTCACTGTGTTTGTTGAAACGTCTTTAATATGTAACTACATTCTGGGGTAAATACATAGCATGAGCTTACAGCAGTGAGAACTGCTATTAGGTAATGACATGATACATGAATGATACAGTAGTCTCCGGCTGACAAACACCTGAATTTCCTTATACAGAGAAGATAAGTGCTGGCCGCTACCGAAAGGAAGGAGGGCCTCCCCGAAATGACAGCCAACTTTACAACAATGGGGCGACCTTGTACCGCTGTCTTTAATTTCAAGCAGAATAAGCCATAGCAGTAGACTTATCTTCGTGTAGGTTTAAAACTGGGACTACATCAGGATTTTTTGCTGGCATAGCTATATTTGGTAATAGGTGTGTGTGTGTTCCCCCCAACATTACTCAATGGTAGGCGTGCAAAAAAAACCTCAGCAAACCAAGACTTTTAAGTGTGGATGAGACCTGAAAGAGATCTGGTCTAATAGTCCAGGAAAAAAAAAAAATCGGTATTTTTCCAGCAACATGCATTATCTTTAACATGTAAAAGCTTGCTTTAAGCCAGAAGGTACCGTGCATAGACATGGTGGGCATTTCTTCTCTCAAAGAAGATTGTATTTTGGATTGGCTGATGTTTACAGCGCTGCACCGAGTATATGCTTCAGTAAAAGATTTGAGAAATTTCAAAAAGAGTTTGAGAAATTAATTTTTTTGGGATTGGTGCCATGGAAAGACTGAATTCTGTGCTCCATACTATGAATAATGTGAGGTTATTTTTGTTAGCAAGTGTGTGAAAGATTGCACTCTTCAATTTGCTAGAATGTCATTTACTACTTCTACCATTTACTAAAAAGATGTGATTACGTATATTAATTGGGTAGCAAAAGAAGCCATTTCTCAACTGTCATGTCAGGAACTTAAATCTATGGAGTTATGAGGCACTGCTGTATACTTCAAAACCAAGTTCTGCTGCAATTAAGTTCTGGTATGTTCATTCTAATTATTACATACTGCTTACTATATTTATATTGAGGTGGAGTTGTATGCTTTCTTTTGTGTTTAAACACTTGTTCTGTAGTGAAAGTGACTGGTGAATATTAACCAGAAGAAAAAAATGTCATGAAGAACAAACGTGGTTACAGTTCAAGTGAATTCAGAACAGCTCAGAACAAAAATGTTGAGTGGGTAATTGACTTCTTTATATCTTTTTTTTTCCTTTTGTTATTTCCAAATACAACTCTACCTTTATTTGTGAATCTTAAAGTGTGATTTAGGGTACCTGTTGATAATTTAAATCAATTAAGGATTTAAGCAATAAGGAAAAAATATGTTGAAACTCTGAAATTTTAGGCTGCTTTTATCTTAGCTACAGTGAAAAATTAAGAATTAGAGGACCTGGTTGAGACTTGCTCTGCAGCTGTTAGAAGAATGCTCCAATTTGATATTTTGTCATTTCATTGTATCTGTATCATCTCTATGTGGTATTAGGCTGGAGTAAGATCAAAATGGGGAGTGTCAATTGTCTTAGTTCTTCTGGTGTTATCCCATTTGACTGTTCTTTGTAAATGTGAAAGCACTTATCAAACATGGGAACACTGAAGAAATTTGGCCGAGTTCATGGCTTCGTAAAGCAGAGAGAAGTTCTCAGTGCTGACTGCTGTCACAGTGCTTAAAATGCTTTAAAGGGACAATTTGCTAAAACCTACCATTCCAAAATACCGAAGGCAGTTTTATATTTTGCTCAACTTCTGATTCCTTTGAAGACATGCTTTTTATAATTGTAGAAGAGATTTCTTCTGGTCTCTCTTAGATAAGTATGCTGAAATCTAAGTATTGTGTATGTTTTAAGTAGACAGTGAGTAAACAGACGAAGACATCGGTGTATTAACTTTTCTCTGCTTTTTGTATGATGTTTTACAGAGGAGATAATGGTGTTGGTTTAAAAATTAAAAAATAAAAATTAAAAAAGGGCAAAATAAAGCACCTAATCATCCCATAATCTTTTCCCTATGTTCCTGAAAAAAGATGTAGATTCTCCTGTTTCCACTGCTATGCTCTTATCCTCTCCTTGCCTTTTTTTTTCTTTAAATCGCCTTGGCTTTCCTTGGTGTGTCTGTTTTTTGTTTTTTCCCTCCTGAAAGAGTTTCATGGCAATGTTGTGTGTTTTCATGCTATAATTGGAGGGAGGCGAGGTATATGTGATTCCTTACTCCAAAATGGTTAATGAGTATAAATATCATTAGACTTTTCAGCATGCTAGTATATCTTCCTTCTTTTAACTACTTTGCTGTATCTCTCTGTTCACATGAAAGTGTTTTGTTGCATTCAGTTTTCAGTTTTTCAGGCTAGAAATTTTCCAGTGAAAGACTTTACTCTTTTCTCAACAGAAATGTCATAAAGTGCTTTTTTCAGTCTTTTCCTTATTCAATTCAGAAAAGCCAGAAAAGTATTCTTTTTGCAGTTAGTTTTTACTAATAATCCATCCTTACCTGACTTGTGAAAGCCCTAAAAATTGCAAACTAATTCCACAGGCTTGCCAGCTCTTCAGCATATGAATGCTTGGTGTGTGTGGTCTTGTTTAGGGCAAAAGGCCTATTTGTATTAAGTTTCTTGCATTTATAAATCTCTGGGGTTGGCTTTTCTTTTTCTTGGTACCTTGTCTTTCAAATAACATGACAAATTATTAACAATTCCCACCCCTAAGAAAAGCCTTTGTCTCCCTGCTTACATGCATACATAAATCTATAATGTACATGCACATATAAATAAGTGTAAATAAGGACAGCCTGTTTCCAGGTGAGGATGAAACCTTTAGTGTGTAATGTTGGATTTCTGAATCAGTTGAAACAAAGCTTGGTAATGAAAGGGAACATAATTTCCCTGGTAAACACAGACTAAATGGATGGGTGTAAAATGTAGATGATCTTTCTGGCTGTGAGTTGGCTGAAACCTGGCAGTGAGAGGTTTACAAATTATAATTATTTTTAATATTAACTTAATATTTTTAAAACAATTCTATTAGCAGTTACTGAGTTCAGATGCTATTAATAGCCAAGCTGTTTAGCTTATGTTTTTTCTTTGATAAAGTTAGTTTTCATTCTTTGATACATCTTGCATAAGTGGGAAGGCATTGCATTCTTAGGTGGTGTGTTATTCTCAGTGCTTTTTTTTTTTTTTTT
>VXAL01012592.1:103859-129501 GCA_013399475.1 Chauna torquata
TTTAAGGCATGAGGTGCTTCCAGGTCTGCAGTCCTTTCCAGGGATGAGCAAGTTCCTCGCTGTGCATGTATCCTCTGCCTGTGCAGCAGCAGTTAGCTACCAGGCTCATTTTATAGGTTGTTTTAAACATGCCGAAGTAGCTGTACTAAACAGCTTTTTTTTGGGGGTGGTGGTTGTTCCCTCTGGCTCACTTACCGACATTTCTTTGCGTTTATATTTTGCATGTGCAACTCTTGCGGTGATTTACTGGCATTTCTGTCAACTGTTGAACAAAGCGTTGCGTTAACTGACCAGCATTTGGGAAGGGCAAGATTATGTGCTTGTTGAGAGGCTGCACAGATGTTTTTTATGAGCATCCAGAAGAGGGGAGACTGTACACTACTTTCAAATTGACAGAAACCATGTATTTGAAAACCTTTGGTCTGTTTTACGGGCTACATGGTGAGGCTGTGAACCTGAAAGAGTAGTGTTTGTTATTCATAATGACATTTGCAGACGTTCAAGATACTGGAAGAATATGTTAGATGGCTTTGCATGGCGATGGTATCCAGATGCTGCCTGTAAACATTTCTATCCATTTGCTTGAACGTGGAAATGGGAATGAAAACAAATATTAGTTTGTGTTTCAGGGAAAGAATTTTGGCCATCCACCTCTTAAAACATGTTTTCTTCACTTGCCACCACCTGAAAACAGTCTTAATTAATTTATAGGTCAGTCTTATTCTATGATCTTAACTTTAAGAGAATGAGAGAAAAATCTGTTTGATGGAAGTGAATGCATGATTTAAAAAATAAAAATCTGCACATGGATGTGAAGCACTTGTATTGTCAGCCTAAGCCTAAAAACATTAGGCAACTAGGAACTAAAGCAAATGCCAAAGAAAATGCTCAGATTTAATTAGTTTGTTTATTATACAGTCCCTAGAGGATACAGGAATGAGTGAATGAAGCTAGTAAATGTTTAGTTATCTCCCAAATAAAGTAAAAACTTGATTCACTTTCGAGCTGCAACTGCAGTGTTGGTGTTGATTACGTAATGGATATTTTAATAAGTTCTTACTAAATACTGTTGTCTTGGTACTGCATGGGTAGCGTTTCTAACAAAACTGTAGTGAAAAATAGTTTTTCAGAGTTTCTTGGCCTGAATCACTTAGAAAAGTGGGGAAACAAAATATAATCATATTTGATTTAAGAGAAGGCATAAATGCATTACTCTCCTTCATCAAAATGCAGTAACAAAAATAATTATTTCTAGTGGACTTCAGTCAAAGGAAGAGCAACTACTCTTGTGTTTGGAGGAAAAAAATTGGTTCCTGGGATCACAATTTCACAATTAAAAAAATCCTAAGCAGTAAAGATCCCAAATCCTCTTCTGTGATCTTCCAAATTACAGCAGTGATTGCCTTGCGGTTGAGGAATGAGTACTGAGCTGTTAGCAGCCTTGTAGCTATGACAGTAAAGCAAAAGATTTGAAGAAGGAAGTGCAATTTTAAAAAGCAGAATAAGGGGCTGTAAATCTGTTGCGAAAGTCAACACTTTTGAGTTTCTTCAATAGTGTGCCATCAATGAGCAAGATAAGTTTTATCCTTTATAGGATGCAAAAGGTGGACTGAGAATGAAAGGAATTTAAGTCCATGCTTGTTGCTGCTCTCTTTCTTCTGGTACTTTAGGAATAACTCATGTTTTATCTGTCATCTTGTTATGCTGACAATTCTAGGTGTGTGGGCAGTAATAAGTAAAATTCTAAACCATTCCAGTTATGCTATATGTTGATTTTATTGCCAGGTTAAGCAGAACAGAAAAACAAACCAGAGTGCTCACATGTGGGATGAATACCTTCATACCTAAGACTTCATTTTCCAGGCACAAGTTAGGGGCTTTTGGTAACTTTCCTGGAAGTTCTCCAGGTTCTTCCTTGCTTCTGCTTAGCCTTTGTTTTGTTGGTGGGTTTTTTAAACTCCCAAATTACAATATCTTTAACCTCCAGTTTACTGTATTAAAATGGGCTTGTCAGGGAGGTATCCAGGTAAAACTTCCTTCTGTTTGCTTTCTGATTCTTTTCTGAGAATTTCAGCAGCAGAGATGACTGTCCTGTTTGCCACAGGATCATTCATGGCCTTCTTTTCCATCCTTTCTCACTTATTTGTTTACAGTATTCCAACTATAGTAATCAAGCATCTGATTAAATTTACATTTCTTTGTGTTTATATGGAAGAATTAGGAAAGAAAGCAGTATGTAGCCTAAGCTTAAGCAAAATGGAGCCTTTTTATGTAAAAGATTATTTTGACTATTAAGTACTGTGGCCAAGGGAAGCTGATATTTCCTTATACTTTTGAGGTTCAGAACCCCATTTAAAAAAAAAAAAAGGATTAGGCATCAGAATTTCTCATATCTTGGGGGAAGGGAAAAGTAGGGAAAGTGTAACAATGTTGAGAACATTAGAATTGTATATATTAAAAATTTCTGTCTACGTAAGTTATAATTAAGGGGATTTGCCTGTAGCAGTATATAAGATAAACTACAAATGATTGTATCTTCTATGTAAATGCTTAGTAATTGATGTATAGTTCATAAATGGACCCAGTGGCTGTTTGAGGAATGTGTTTATACCTGGTAAAATATATAAGTACTTTTAGGCTCCCTGGAGTATTTTTGATTTCTTTGATATATGATTGATCAGCTCATGTTGGACATAGAGTAGTTTGTTCTCAGGCACTGTTTACAGATTCTGATACAATGAAAGGTTATAATAGCAGGAGATGAAGTGCAATAGGAGAAGATACTCTTAATGGAGGACTGTAATCAGTGTTTGAAAACCGGCTAATGTATTACAAAAGATAGTAGCCTAGCAGGTAGTCATAAGGTCTGTGCATAAAAATGGGAATGCACAGTATAGTTAAATGGACATCAAAACTCAGATAAGGTCTAAACTGTAATACAGCTGGTTTTGAATAGAAGACTTGGAAAACCCGTGCAGTTGGGTAAGTAGGAAACCTTCCTTTTTTAATTTAAGCTTTTAACTCAACTGGCTGCGAACAGAAACATTTTCAAAAAACTTTTCCAAAGGCAAAACAAGGTTATGTTTGGGTAGGGTTTTCTGCATGCTTGTTTGCAATGTGTTTTTGCTCTTGAGCATAAGCTGCTATGTGGAAAAGATAGAAGGGTCTTGGCAGTTTTATCTGTGACAATTGTAGTGTCCAGGGCAATTCTGTTTTACTGCATTTTAGGAAGACGGGGGCTGGATGTGCACTGGCAAGTAATTTGGTGCAATGGATACTGGTCACTAAACTGACATATTATGAGCTGTTAAGGACCTCAGAACCATTACGTGTGCTTCATCCAGGCAGGTTATTTCAGATTAGATGTGGGCCAACGTCTGTGCTGCATACCTGAAGTTTTATAGGGGGGAAAAAAACATTGTGTTCCTAGGGTCCTCATGGTGTATAGTCTATTAACTCCAAACTGAGCTTCCTGATGAAGTGTCGGTGGATGTCAGAAGTGGAGCTTCTGGCTTGCTGTTCTCTGAACGTGGTGGAGGCCTCGTTCATGTGTACGAGAACTGTGTTGAGAAACTGATGCTTGGTAAATGCAGGGCATTCACTTTTTCCTGCTGTTTTGAACCAAATTGCTAATACAGGTACAGCTTATTAACCAAAGTTAGGTAGGACATTAGAAAGACTCCCTGCAAGGGAGTATATAAAAATCAGTAGGACAAAACATTGAAGAGAAACATACTCTTAAAACGTAGTACCATTTCTAAACATACTTTTCAGAAGTATTACCATTTCTGAAATAATGTCTCTTACCTTTTCTACAACCATGCACCTATATGTGTTTTGAATTAAACCATTTGGCTGGTGGTTTTTTCAAGTGGTGAGCAGAGGAGAGATGGTGATGGTTATGCATTAATCTGGTGATGTGGAAGTGCTTATGTGTTCAGGGCTGAGGAGCAAACCTTGCAGGGGAAATTGAAAGCTTGTTTAGACAGTGAAACTAAATACCGTACTTGTGCAATGCTCTGTATTCAGTAGGAAGAGCAGAGAGAAGGTCTCAAAATGTCTGAGGCCAGATATAATGCAGGCTGAAGGTCTCTGGTTATGTTTTCCTCCCCTGTGATTCTGCTGTCCCATATGAGGCTAGGGTTCGAGAAGCCTGAAATACTTTAACTTCAGCCTCATGCTGGTCCTGGAACATACGCTTGTACCGCAGCCCTTGTTTTGCAGAGGTAGGGCTGCATGCCCAGAGACTTGACTGTCAATCAGAAAGTGTACGGTAAAGCGTTATAGTTTATGTTCTAACTTCTGTTCTAGTCTGCTACCTGATGGTGGGGTTATCCTGTCCTGAAACGGGCAAATGAAATTTTGTATGAAGCAGGGCTGCACAAAATTAAACCCTGCTGAGAAAACTAATCCTTAATAAGGCAGGAATTAGCAGTATGCCTGCAGATAGGTGTTACTGGCATCAACATGATCTGTACTGCAAGGTTTTGAAGGAGATGGTTAGTGAAGGGGAACAAACCAGTAGTTTTCCTGTGGAAAATCTCCACAAAGAAGCAGTGGAGGGAGAGAGACTTGTTGAGAAGAGTAAAGTAGAATATATTAAACTTGAAAGAGGAATATAAATCACAGGAAATTAGAATGAAAATAAGGATTGACCAGAAGAGGGGGAGCTGTGTGCTAGGGCCAGCTGAGATGTCTGCCCCTATAGAGATTAATATCTCACTATGCATGAAGACTCTGATCTGGAAATGAGATTAAAACAAGAATTGACCAGAACCGGGAGATGAACCATTGCACCTTCACAGAGGTGTCCACCCCCATGGAGATTAATATCACACAGAATAAGGAAAATCTGATTTGGAAAGAAGAGAAACATGCATTCTCCATACCAAGGGGGTGATCTTATAGTACTTGCATAGTAAATAGCCTTGACTTTCTTTCAGAGATTAATGCTCTGTTGTCAAATAGCTTCTTCCAAGGCCATTTGAACATTTTACTTCACCAGACTTAACAGAAAAACTACTGTCGAACATTTTGTTAATGTTGCAAAGCAAATCATGGCAAGTTCACTCACCTCATATTTAATCCTGTTTCTTACACAGTAAGAAATAGGCAGATCAGGTTTCTGCTTAAACAGTGAAAGATGGATGTCATTATTGACATATGAAACAGTTCTTTCTGCCACTGTCATTTTGACAGCTCCTGAAAGCACTGAGTTTCAGAAGTTAGATCCCTCTTGGAGAGGGGGGAAGTGCAAACCTCCTGTAGTCTCTGTTTATTCGTTTAAAAAAAAAGTGTAATATAGTTTGTATTTAATGCTTTAATGTTAGGTTTTTTTTTTTTAAGAGAATTGGTAGGTGTGTCTTATGCTTAGTTTTCATTAAACTTTGTTCTAATTTATTAGGATGAGCATGTTCCTTTGACACTTTTCCTGCAGAATGCCTTCAGAAATTGACTTGGAGACAGCTTTTACTCAACATTTGAGTATTATGGTTCATATTATGTATGAATCTGGTTAGAAATACATATCAGCTGAAAGGCATTTTGGAATCCAAGCTGTGAAAATAATTTCCCCTTTTTCTTCAAGTTCTCCTAGTGCATGTTTTCACTGCTGAAGTTGAGGAAGTATTAGTATATCAATTTATCAGTTACCAGTATTAGTGATCTCAAAGTACCATTATAGATGAAATATATTCAATTGCACACTGGGGAAATCTGAAGATGGGGACACCTCCACCATCCCCACTGCTGATTCAAAACTATCAGGTGTATAGCTTTCCTTCTGCTGGAAGTCATGCTGATTTCAGCTCTCAAAGGTGTGCGTTTTAGCATTTTGCTAGGCACTCAGAAGAGTGTAGTTGTAGTTCATGTTTATAGTAACAATACCTACTCTACCACTTACTATTGGCTTTTCATTCTCAATGCCAGTTTTGTAATGGAAGATGACCAGTGCCCCGGACTGTTTCTGACAGGGATTGTCTGTTATTGAAAAGGCATAATTCACCAAGTGAGTTGTGATGACTCTTCATGCTACTGCAGTAGTCGTGACACACGGTATCTCATTGCAAGTCAGAATAGTTTGGGGTTGATCACTTTATTTTGAACGGTGTTATGAAAGACATCTGGACTGTCAGTGCATAGGCCAGTCTTGGCACGAGGAATACCCTGTGCCTGGGTACATGCTGGATAGTGGCTGACTGGCAGCTCTGCCAAAAAGGGACCTGGGATAGATACCTGACTGAGTTTGAGGCAGGTTTTGTTGTGAATAAGGCGAATGGCATACTGCGTTGCACTGGGAGGAGTGTAGCCAGCACGCTGGGGGAAGCTGTTGTTGAGCCCCTCTGCTCAGTGCTGGTGAGGAGTATTTTGATGGGTGTTGAGAAGCTGGTGAAAGGAGGACTGCTGTGGTGGTTGGGGCTTGGATGGTGTGACCTACAAGAGTCATCTGACGGGAGCTGGGCTTGTTTTGGTCTTCTAAAGATGAAGAGAGGGGAAGATCGTAACAGGAGCTTGCAAGAACTTGAAGAGCATTTATAAAAAATGATGGAGCTGATCTCTTTTTTTGATAGCAGCAAACAATACAGCAAGATTCAGTAGTCACAAATGGCAGCTTGGGAGGCTCAGATTTGGTGCTATGAAAAATCCTACTTGCAGAAGGTGGTGGAGCAGAACAGGTTGCCCTGGGAATCTCTGTCCTTGGAGGCTTCCGAGTCTCAGCTAGACAAAGCCATGGCTGATATGATGGTGTTGGTGATAGCCCTGTTTTGAGGGGGTGTTTGGCCTAGATACCAGAGGTGCCTTACAAGCAACACTTTTTTGATTCTAGTAGAGCTGTAGTCTGCAATTTCATGGAGTGTAGGACCAGGCTGATGCAGGTTGAAGACTCTATGCCGTGGCAAAATGGTCTCTACTGAAAGCAGACAGACTGTTTCATAACTGTCATAACCTTTACTCTTTCTCTGAACAGTTGGACCAGATTTTCTTTTTTTAGATGAAGCGATGCATTCCCTGCTGACATGGTATGAAAGAACTTTCAGGAAATTTTCAATGCAGAAGGGGAATGGGTTTACAGAAGTACCTGCACTTTTTATTTTATTATTTTATTTATTTATTTTAGTTGTGAATTGGGCAAGATTTGTGGTTCTTAATGCAGTCATTCACAAACTTCTGTTACGCTCCAAGCTGAGCATGAAGGCAGCTGGCATTTAGAGTTGAACTGCTTGGTTCTGTTCTTAAGTAAGCATAGCGCTACTAGGAAGAGGATATCCACAAGTTTTTCCAAATAATTTCCACAGTTCCCCAAAAACATGTCTTTCAGCTGTATTCAGTAACACTCAGGTGAAAGCCCTAACACCTGTTTAACCCTTGGCTTTTTATGGAGGTGGCCAAGTGAGAAGCTGCCTTTCCAGCAGTGAGGACACTTTCTGTGAAGTCTTCTGCCTGGTGCAGTAGTGTCTGTAGAGATGTCCCATCTTGTCAGGCCCAACTTCTGTATGTGGTTTGGCCTTTTTTCAAAGCATGGGTGAAGGTGACTTATCCATGTGTAACTAATTCAAATTAAAAATGAATTTAAAACAGTTTAGTTAAATCATGTTAAACTTATGTGTGGGTTGCTTTCATTCTGTATTAAAATGACGTATTAAAATTCAGTTTAGTATAATTCACCTTAAGAATGGATTAGGGTAAATTGGATTAAACAGGGGCTACACAAATTTTTCAAAGTGAAATAAAGGACCTTAGAGTTAATTCGACTATAATTTTCATTGTGTCCAGTGTGTCATCCTTGGGCACACACACATTATGCTGAGATTTTAATCTTCATGAAAGAGTGTATGTCCAGCAGAGCAAGGAAGGGCTGGATCTTAATCTCAAGTCAGTTTTTTAACTCTGAGCCCCTGTTTTATCCCTGTCTGTATGGAAGCCTCTGAAAGCCTTGTTGAACCTTCTTAGTAGGTCAGGGAGGTACATTTTTAATATTCACTGACTAGGTTACATAAGAAAAAGAATGAACTTACTTGATACATTTTGCTTATTCAAGTTGAGCTGTGTAGACTGTGCAGCTTTCAGGACAAGGATGCTCTTCAGGAGATTGATTAGGAATTGTGTAAAAAGTCATGTACCCAACAGAGCAACAATTGTTTAACTAAAGGTATGGACTCAGGTATATCAGCAGCAGTGCCTTATGCATCTGCATAGTGCTTTTGTTGAGAAGACTTGGTTGGCTTTAGCCTCAGACGTAATTCAGATAACTAAGGTCCCCGAGGGCTCTAACGATCTGGTCTGGGGGCGATTTGAGGAGTTATCATCCTCAACTGTCTGCTCCAGTAACCCCCACTAGAGCTTGAAACTGAAGCGAAGATCACTGGGAGGGGGAAGTGTCTTCTCCTCTGTGGCTGCAGTTTGCAGCCCGGCTTCTGCTGCAGTGGGTGATGGTCACAGATAATGTGCTGGGCTGAGACCTCCCCTGGCTCCCATTCGACCTCCCCTGGCTCCCATTCCCAGTTTCTGTGGGCATTTGCTCTGCTAAGGGAGGAGTTAACTCCTTCGGCTGCTTTAACCAAATCCAGCGGAGTTGAAGTGGTGAGCACGCTGTGTCGGCAGATTCTGGAAGGGATTAATGTAAGTCTCCTTGAAGCTCCATGCTCTGAAGTTGTTATAGGAAACCTCATAGTAAGACAAACAAACAAACAACAAAAAAAGACAAGTTGCCGCTTACCAAAGAAAACATACCAAGAAAACATACCCCCTCTCCCAAGCCCTTAAAGCCAAATAACCCACAAAATAGCACCTTTGTGTGTGATGCATTTGGTGTGATATATGCTAATATGTGAGAAACAAGCTTTATTCATATTGCCTAAGATTTCTGGGCTAATGTATTCAAAATGTTTGGTATTTGAGAAAGTTTACCTGTTTATATTGGTTTTAATGTATGGTAAATTGAGTGATTTTTGTGTAGTTAGAATTTACAACAGAAGCAGTTTCTGTTCCAGAAGTATGTGGCTTTTTTTTTCTTTTCTTTAAGGAAACTCCTTTCATTCTAAGTTTTAACCTTAACCATGGATTTAGCATATTTCAAGGTAGCAATGTATTGTTCAGCTGCCTGGTGACGGAAGTCACTAGTTCAGGGAGAAGTTCATTACCCTTTTCTATCTAAATGGTATCATAGCTAAGACTGCTAATTAATTTACACTACTTTTTTTTTTTTTTTCTCAGCAGGAGCATTCAGCTTGTGTCTGTTCTACAGTCCTAAAAATCTGTTCTTGTACCAAAACTGTGAGCTGTTCCTACAGCAACTAAGGCATCAGTGTTTCAGACATGATCAGCACAAAATTTGGTAGCATGTAGACAACTTAGTGTAGATTCAAAGTGAAGTTTTAATACAAGTAAGTAATTTTGATTGGCTATTGTATTGCTTGGTGCTTAACTAGAAGATGAAGCAAAAGAGAAGTCTTAACCCTCTGTTTTAACTGGCACGAACTTGTTCAGTGATTTCTTTGGAGAAGATGCATTCTTCCATGGGATGCTCACTAAACATAAAGATCACTCTTAGTGTTGCGAGGACTGCAAATAATGCCATATTTACCGTATTCGAAGGGATAGTCCTCCATCTAGAATGCATTCAGTTCAGGGTTACGCAGGTCTGGTCTTTGAGACCTTTATAATTGCAGTGTTGTGCTCCCACCCTTGTGTCCCCTGTGCGTGCTGCATGTTGTCTTGCTCTGCCACTCCTTGGCACTCTCAGTTAAGCCTGTTCCTTATTAGCAAGCTCTGTGTTCAGTCTGATGCGAAATTTAATGCACACTAAAAAAACTGCACGGGGCTAGCAACCTGTTGTCATAAAAATATACTCTGAAGGCAAATATGTGGATAATCACAAAATGCTTGCTCTAAAGTTCTGCCTTGAGAAACATCAGGAGCTTTAGCTCCTTCAGCTGTCTTAGATGTGGAAAAACTCCCTCCCACTGGTTGCTGGTCACAACTCCCATTGAAGTGATAGTACAATAGACCCAGGTATGTTTTAGAGATTCAGGTACAGTACATCGCTCCTGATGACTCCTTGCCATTGAAAGTTCCAGAAATAATGGTAACCAAATAGCTTTATACTTTTTAAAAACATGCAATATTAATGAAAGTTGGTAAAGAATGAGAAGCCCAAGAACAATGGAAGCACCAGAGCAAGGAGACTGTTTAGTAAGGTGCTGGTGGATTTTTTGTTTGTTTTGTTCTTAACCAACAACACTCCCTCCCCCTGCCCCCCCCTCACCTTTTAAAAGAGAAATGAAATTAAGCAGGGGTCAAATTCCACTCAGATATGACATAGTACCGTAAGAGAGGGGATTTCTTATTTTTATTTTTTAAGACAGCATTTGTTTGCGTAAAGCTTTGAATCCCATTTTTAAATACTGGCAGCGTTGCATCTTGTTGAACATACTTGAAACTTTTACAGTTCCCTGGAATTTCTAGGAAAATGATTCAGCTGTAGAGGGTGTTTCTTGCATATTCCTTTTCAACTGTGCCTGTGCTTAGCAGAGCTAAGCAAACCCTGTTCAGAGAGTACTTTAGGACGACCCAAAGCAGTTAGAATAAATTTTGTGGTTTCCAGTTAAAACTTCTCTTTGCATTCCCAAGGAAATCTCTCCCATTTTTGGCTTACTATTTTGAATGAAACAAAAATTCTCAAGCTTTCATGACTATGTGTGTAAAATAATTTCGAATACAGTATGTAGGCTTCGAACTTGCTAGTGGAAACTGGTTTGTTTAGAAGGATGTCAGAACTAATTAAATTAAATTCTGTGTGGTTTTGTGTATTTGAGAACGCTCTGTGCAGGATCTAGAGCTTTCTGGGGATTCTGCAGTGGTAATATGTGCTGCTTGAATGAGCTGATTAACACTGCTGGCACTCCAAGTAGAAAGAAAAACCTGAGGAGAAATTATGTTCAAGTGGGTAGCCAGTTGCAATATGATACCAGTCTTTAAATTCCTAGAGCCAGATTAGTATGATCTGGTTTATTCTTACAAATATGGGCCTTGGGGCTTTCTTCATTGTCAAGTAGTGCACTGAAGTCACAGTTCACTGTGGAGCCATATGCATTATGGATATTGCATACTTCTAGCTGAAGGAGGAGGAGGAAAATAAGAAGTGTGAATATTTTTGTTTTCAGGCAAGGTTGGTGCAAGCTCCTAGTCTATGGAGTAGCAATTTTATAGAGCATTTGCCACTGCTAGATGAAAAACTCAAAAAACAAACAAACAAAAAAAAAACCAACAAAAAACCACCCTTGCCTTCAGGAAGACTGGTGCTTTATTTCCCTCTTTGTGTTTCTAGGAATACCTTAGTTAAACAAGAAATCTTTCAGGCATTGCCTAAGTGATGCTGCAAGAGATTGTTATACTCATTTTCACTGAAGCTATACCTTCCTCTTTCTGTAGCAAGTCTGTAAATTAAACATGACACTCTTTTCCTTTTACGTGAGACAAGGACTGCTTTAAAAGTCAACAGTAAAGTGCATGTATGTATCCCTATATAAAACTTTCTCATTTTCTGCATATTATTTTTAAAAAAAACCCACAATTTTCTAATTCTTGGGCACTTATTCTAATTGCTTTTGCAAATGCAAACAGAAAAGAAAGCGGAAGACAAAGCACGAGTAAAATAAAAATGTTGCTTTTCACACCGGCAAGCTGAAATCTTTTTATTCAGGGGCTACGTTTCTGTGTGTTACTGGGATAATCAGCTGCAAGTTGGACTCCATCATGTGGTTAGAAGTAACGTATAATTTGGAGCCAGTTTTAGAGCACTTTTTGAGGACTGATGGGAGGGTCACTTATAGCCTGACTGAAGCTTTCCAGCACCTGGAGGCAGGTTCTTGGGACTTTGGAGTTCCTCTGAAATGGAAACTCCAGCAGGTATGGGACTGCCCCAGGACCAGGAATTTGTGCTTTTTCCAGTCTTTTTCAGTGTTTCTGTGGCCTTCCTGCTCAACCTGCTCTGAGGATGGTAGCTAACTTCCCTGTGAAGACTCTGCAAAAAGTAAAATGGGACTTCAGACTGGCTGAAGCTTCAAACTTCTGAGCTGGGAAGGCAGTATTACTCATGGTAGCTTTAGGCTGTCATGGGATGTAGTTTGGGCTGAACTTTACATACAGGTTTAGTGCTCTGGAAAGTAGGTGTTTATAGTAATTGCATCTCCAAGCGTATTTTATCACTATGAATGGAATGTGGAAGCAAGATTAGTTTTTACTTTTCCTTATGCCTGAACAGACTCTGACCATTGCCTGCTAACTTCAAAACGTTAATAACACATTAGGTTTAAAATAGCAAGCAGTCTTTCTTTCCGCATTTTCAGAGAGGTAAGGTTAGGAGCCGGTTCCTTGCCAGCTGACCTGAATTGATGCTTCCCTGATCCCTCTCTTCTCCTTTCCCTGGCATGAACCTGCCAGGTCCAGGTTTGCCAGTCCAGCCTGATCATCCAGCAGGAAACTATTCCCCGAGGTACCAGGCAAGTGAAACGCAAGGGCAGGACGGCCGGGCTGGCAGCAGGGCCGGCGGTAATCCTGGGAGCACGGGCTTGAGCTCAGATCTTGGTGAACTCCAGGTCTGTAACTTTATGGTTCAGGTGGGCGCCAGTGGTGGCATGAAGTGAGGAAGCTAAAATTGGTGTAGCCAGCTGGGTGAGGGTGACTAATGTCAAATCACACCCCTAGGGTTTCCCTTCATCTTCCTTTTTATTTACTAACAGCTCTTTTAAATTTTTTTCCCCATCAAACATGACTAGGAAGCTTTGTAGGGCTTCAGAGTCAAGGCTCTGTGCATCCCTTTAGCTCAGGTGGACTGCCTGCTGTCTGTTAGAGAAGGTGAGGTGCCTACCCGGTGTCCCTGGGCTCCCCACAGATACAGCTGCAGCTAAAAGGTTGGAAATCCTCCATAGGCTTCGGGGAAAGGATGCAGTTTATTTCATTCTGAAACACTACGCAGCGTTTGCTACCACCACTTGGTGCACACCAAGAAATTTTGCACTCCTGTATTCAGCTGCGTGCCGGCTTGATCAACTCAAATGTCAGTACTCTCTGTAAGCCTACGATGTGAAAACATCCCCAGGCTCCTGTCTTATGTCTCCTGTGGCCTTCTTGACCATTCATTAATGTCTGTTTTGAACTGCTCATAAAGGCTATAATGTTACCTTAAAGGGTTTTGCATGCTTGTGGTGTTATTTTCCTCCTGTGATTTCAAGTGATAAAAGGTCAGAATTGGTAACCAAATCTACATCCCTTTCTGGACTCAACTTAAAAGGCCTGCTTCCCCTCTTATAAATTATTTAACAGTGGTCAGACTGTTTGTAACTTTGCTTGGATAGCATGTGGAAACCTTTTTATAAACATAAGCACACTATAGTTAGTATGCCAGCACATTGGATGCGTTTCTTCTGTTGCAGTTTTTCTTCTCCTAAGTAGTCCTTGTTTAGTGTTAGGAAACTGGGAGGCGGTCTGTTACTGATGTTACTAATTTCATGCTGGGAGACTTGAAAAGGGCAGGTTAATGAAATAGTTGAAGTGAAACTATTTCATTTTGTTATTCAAGGTAACTTTGAGATTCCTCTGGATGGTGTTAGTCCCATCGGAAGGTTTTTGCAGTGATTTCTCTGCAGGAATTTGAAACCAGAGAGTATTTCCATAAAAGCAGATCTGTAGGTTGCCATTGTAGGTTAGTAACTTCTTTTTCATGAAAGATGGAAAGTGCTACCTATTCTAAATAAATCATCCTAATTATATCTTTCCATTGTAATTACATGTGTAGTATTATTAGATGGCATTAAAGACGCAAATAATCAACATCTATTATCTCCAGATTATTCTTTCTATTGTGGTTCCAAGGCTCTGTTTTCTGAATTCTTGGTCCTGTCAGTGTTGTGTGGAGGTAGTCTGCTTCTTCCAGTCACAATTTAATTTTTTGGGTTCCGTGCCTGTTTTGATGGAGGTACAAACTCAATTCTAACTATAACACTTGGAACAGATCTATATTTTTCTTGGTAGGATTGAGGAGGGGGGTAGCGTTATGTGATTAAAACCCCAGAGCTTATTAACTGCATGATACAGAAAGTGTAACTGTCTCTAACGACAGAATTCATATGTGACATTCGGGTGTTTTTTTTGTTTGTTTGTTTGTTTTTTGAAAGGGTTTGAAGCAGATAAGTGATACTAACTAAAGTAAGTAATCTTGATAGTCCTATCCAAGGAATATGTGGTTAGGGAATGCTCTATACTGCCCCTCTGTTAGCACCAGTGGTATTACCCATTAACATGTTACCACATTTGTATTTACTAGAGCTATGGGGTTTTTGGTTTTTTATTTTTTTTATTTATTTATTTAAATAAAAAAGCCATTCACCAGTGGCTGCTGTGGCCTTTAAAGTTTACTTAATAGAGGATTAGTCAGGAAATAGCCTGTGTCATATTCAGTACTGACCTTGGGAACATAAATACATATGAATATTTGAGTTTGCTAGGCCACACCTGGAAAATGTTGGTGTTCTTTTTTTCTCTCTTTTTTTTTTTTTTTCTGGCTTAATCACTTGAACTTTAGCGTTATTATGCCTAAGCTCAGAATCGGACTTTGTGCTTCAAGGGCATTTAGAAAAGAATCTTATTTAGAAGCTACCGAATGTTTTCATTGTAAATGAGGAAAGTGGAGGTGAAGATACAGAGATGAATCCCTTTTTGCTTTTTTGTTTTGTTTAAATAGTGTTGGCTATATGTAGAACAAATGACAGAAAGATTTTGTATGATCATTCTATATTCTGCAGACAAATGAGAATCTGAGTGGTGTTGACATTCTCATGGCTGAGTCATCCATCTCCAATTTGCAGTTGTGGAAAATAAAGGGGTTCTCTAGGAAGAGGTAAGTGTAGCTTGGAGAGGTTGTTATGCTTGCAAGTACAGTCTGGATTTTGGATATCTTGACTGGGAGGACAAGGAGATACATTGTGATGTGTCTGAGAGAGAGCTGGATAAGTATTAGTTGAGTCTGTGACAGTCTATTCCACTTTGAAATAGTATATTAATGTGATGCTAAATACAGTTTTGCCCATGGTTGTCTAAATGTATAACACTTCGTTGCTGTTTAGCATTTATAATACACACGGAAGACTAATTCCAAGTTAATGTCAAGTCTCTGTTAATTGAAACATTCAGCTCTTCTACCAGTGAGACTTCTAAGAAAATGGGATCTCTGTCAAGAGACTTGATAAGTTTCTTGCAAGATGGTTGCAAAGGGGCTGTGAAGAAGGTGAGGTCAATGTCTGTACAGACAGAGCAGCAAGCATTTTAAATATGATATTTTTAACCAGTATGTTGCTACAGAATTAATTCTAGAGCTAAAATTTTGAATTGTCCTCATCTTGAATCTCATTAAAAGATCAAAGTCTGTTATAGATGTCGTAACAGTTGAGTTTTACAATAATTGTCCACTGCGATTATGTAAGGTATTACTTAAATGCTTCTGGGAGATCTTGGAATAGATGCCTGCATTTTCTTACTCTTCCTACTCAATTAATTTTTGTTATTCATTAAATCTTTTTAGATTCCTTTGTTCAAGTCATGGAAGGAGGATGACAGTGGGATTTATTTAAATATTTAAATATTTATTTAGGATTTATTTAAATTATTTATAATGTTCCTGTGGTCATTGATATAACAGCTGAATGCTTTATGAAAGCTAGGAAACTTTGTTATAGCTTTCCTGTTTTTAAATTAGTTTTTTGGGATTTAATATATTCTTTTGGAGAATATGGGCAAACAAGTAACAGAATGCACATCAGTTAAAAAAAAAAAAGGTGAAGTTGATTGCACTTTACATAACAAAAGCATTTTGTAATCTTACATGTTACAAATGCAAAGTGTCTGTGTTGGAGGTAATAGAAGACAAGAAATCACAGGTGCTTATACGCCATGGTTACAAACACCCTTGTGGAATTTAGAGGAGCAAATGATCTTTGTTGCAGAGTAGTCACTTCAAACTACTTAATTCTGATTAATCGACTGGTACTTTGCTTTATTGCAGGCAGACTCATTCTCTCTTTTGGGTCTGCAGTGGGAAAACTTCTAACAGAGACCAGTAAAGAAGTTATCTTCCTCTTTACTGGCTGCTACACTTCCTCTGTGGAAGAAACCCTTTGAGAAAATATTGTTTATGTTCCTCAATTTTGTATCTTTTGACTCATCCATTTGACTTGTTCTTGTAAATAATGGAGTAAAGTCTTCAAGTTACCAAGTTTCGTAACTTCTGAGCAGTAGTAGAAAGTGTGAGGTTTTCATAGTCTATTCTACTTCGAGTGGTGGTGACAGTGAAGACACAGAGCAAAGTTAAACTATATTGCTACTAAGTTTTGGCACAGATTAAAACTTTAAACTAGTTGAAACTTAAATGTTTATAATGAAGCAGTTCCTGAGGGAACTTGTATGCATGCTGTTTATGGTTTCTATAGAATTGTAAATGTGAATGGCTCTTTTCTCAAAAAAATGACTCTAATTTCCTTTCTCTAAAAAGCTTATGATCTGAAACACAAGGCGAGCTGTGGATCAGTAGCTCAAATCAAGGAGGTTAAAAGAGTGTGAGCAGGAAAAAAAGACAATCTTCATTGAGTTAAAACATGAATTTCCTGATTTTATTTTCAGATTAGTTTTTTTTTAAGTGAATCTTGGTAGAAAACCTCTACCTGCCTATTTGTAAGTAGCAATTTTTATGGGAAATACGAAAGCTGCACATACTGCAGGTTATGAGCTCATAATTTATGACCCAACGTGCAAGCACATATGGATGGAACAACATAAATTAGTAGAGGAGGTGAATGTGCCATTTTTCATAGAGGTTGAATCTACAGGACAGCATTAACTTCGTAAACACTTTAGTGAAGGTCAGTGTTAGCCAAGCAGTGACTTATAAGGAATGGTATAATTTTTTGATAAACGTTTGAAGTTTAATTTCCATCCATACTTGATTATTACTTGCTTGTGTTTCTTCCACTCCCTCCACTCTGCCCCCCCGCAAGCATTCCAGAGATAGCCCAGAAATACTCTCGGGTAAAATCAACTTGAAGGCTCTGGAGCGCTTGTTGTAAGGAAGAGATTAGATTTGTTTGGACAGGAATGCAGAGTTGAGTTGCTCATAGCATGGTGTCACGCAAGTGCATGTAAATTGTTCTAACAAACAAAGTTGGTTACATTTTATTTTACATGCAATATTGTTATAAAATCTGTTTATGTAAGCAGCCTGTGTCGGAGATCGTAGAAAACATCATGAAATTTCAGACACTTATGAGCTATGTTTATAAATTCCGCAATTTTTTAAAAGTAGTGTTTTTTAAGACAAAAGCTCTTCTGTGTAATTATTGTGAACTAATTATAAATGCAGTATTGACTTGAAATGTAACCACAAAAATATTTTTGCCAGCTGTTTAAATGATGTGATTTCACAGGTTTTGCACATACGAATTCTATATCCTTTTTGTTGACATACAGCCTTGGGTGGTAATCTTAGCTACAATTTGCTACAATCAAAAGAAATGTAGCAG
Organism: Chauna torquata; assembly: GCA_013399475.1. Classification (NCBI taxonomy): domain Eukaryota; kingdom Metazoa; phylum Chordata; class Aves; order Anseriformes; family Anhimidae; genus Chauna; species Chauna torquata. The sequence continues at coordinate 121,427 of VXAL01012592.1, forward strand.
AATATGACATATTCCTGGTTTTTGTGTATAGTGCATACAACTTCCTGTGTTTTCTGAAACAGAGCTTTCATTTCTCATGGAATTTAAAGATTCATATACGCCGTAGCTTGCTTTAAAACTGTATCCGGCTTGTTTACAGATGCATATCCCTTTTGCAAATAATCGGTGGCCAAGTACAAGGAAGTAATATGGCTAAAAAGTATTGGAGAAGAAACTGTTAAGGACAGACTTGAGGTGAACGCTTTGCTTCTCCCCACCTGGCAGGAAAGCACCTTTTTCTCCTCTAGCCAGTTGAGTATCTGGCCTGAAGGGCTTTGTGGTTTTGTCTCCAGGTCGTCTTTTTCTGACTAGCTGGGACCTGTCTGGATGGTGGTTTGGGGAGACAATGCCTGCTGCAGCGACTTAAACTTCCTGCCAGATTGACTCTTGTAGCCACGAAGCAGACACTGTCGTTGTGTGCGTCTCCTCCCGGTAATGCAACCCAGGCAGCCCCCATCTAGGGGCCCTGTTGTGGCCTTCGTGAAGATGGGTGGCAAGAAGAGGTCGGCAGATAGGTAAATGTCCAGGTGAGCTCTCCCCAGCTTGCAGAGCTTACATTCTTGGACTTGTCATGGAGCACGAATGTTGTAGGTACTTGGTGTTTTTCTGACATGGGTGAAGCTGTTTCGATAGAAACTGATACAGTCTGGGGGACGCTTGCAGTGTTATGCTTTGTCGTCCTGCTGTGTTGCTGGGACCTGGGTGGCCTCAGCTTGGCAGCTTCAGCTCCTCAGTCTCTGCGTAGCCTCAGCACTATTGTTTGCCTCCTGTCTTACTGAAGCCTTTTTTCCTCCTTTTTTGGGAGCGAGGAGCAAAAGAAGCCTGAAAAAAAAAAGTAATATTCAAACTTCACAAAAATTGGTGATTTTTTTTTTCCTTCAGCAGTCGAGTTTCCTTCAACACCACCTTTAATTTCCCTCTCTCTTTACCCTTTGCCTCCAAGTGGGGGAAAAAAAAAAAAAAAAAAGCTTTCGAAATCATTTCGGTTGCAAGCGGCCGCGGTCCGGCAGCCCAGGCTGAGGCCAGCAGGTGGCAGTGGAAAACACGCACGGAGCCGGGAAGGGGGCCGGGGCCGTCCCGGCTGCCCTGCGCTGCCCGGCTCCCTGCGCGAACCCTGCGCTTGCCAGTTCCGAAAGCTTGCACGCAGCTTTTTGGTACGGTGGGAGTTCGTTCGCTTCCTTCTCAGCACCAGACCTGCTCTTTAAAATGGTGCATCTATGAAAGTGGTGTTTCTTCTTCTTCTTCTTCTTTTTTTTGAGACTTTATTTAGCCCAGAGTAGAAAGAAGAGCAGTAAAAAAAAAATGCATTAGCAACGTGAGTGTCAAAATTTTTATCATCATATTCTTATAAAGCTGGAGTATGTTACAGAGACAATGGCTGATTTATTTCAGGTTGTGTGAGCTTTTCTTTTCTATATTCCTTATCTGTCACCCACAAAATTGGAATCTTTTGGGTTTAATTTTACCAGGCATCGTTTTTTCTCCGCAGGTTTATAGAAATTCATGAGTGTGAGGTTTGATGTTGGAGTAATGTTAAAAACTAAGGAAAGCTTATTGGCTTTATTGAAAAGCTGATGCAGCTGGAAGAGTTGGGAATTTGGGAGTTGAAGCATAGCAGTGAACTACCTCCTCCCCTCCCACTCCTAAATCTGTTGTAATGTTGACATGAAAACATAAGTTTTATTTGACCAATTTACAAGCCTGTGAGCTCAAATTGCACTGTATATGTGTAATTGTTTGTGCACTCTGTCTTTACCAAGCCCACAGCAGGCTTGGCAAAGGCTATCTTGCATGCAATTGTGCTAGCTCATGTTGACATTCCCCATCAGTGAGATGAAGGTGTGCCTGGCTTGTGGCTAGGGCTCCCTGTCGCAGTGTGCCTGGTACAGATGGAAGAGAGTGTGATACTGTGCTATTGTTCAATTCAAATTTTTACCCTTTGGAAAATACCGGAATCCTCCAATATCACTTTTTATCATCTCTGTCACAAAGCACTGTGTGAACATCTCAGCTGTTCATTGAGAAAATGCTTTCCCTATGGAACTGCGATTTGCAGAAGCCAAATTCTGCTGCTGGTCTGGGGATAGGCATGAGAAAAGAGACGTTTGTAGTATATGACCACTGCCTGCGTACTGTGTGGCAACTACATCCACAGCATTTCAAATGGCCTGTGCCTTAGGCATGTGCCTGCGCTTCCAAAGCGTGGGGAGACCTCCTCTCCTGCACCCTCGGTGGGTGAATTGCAAAGGGGTCCCCTCCGGCTGGCTGGCTGCTCCGGAGGGGCAAGGCTCCCGGCTAGGAAGATGCATCTAGCGGTTGGCAAGCGGCTGCGGTACTTGGGGGACGTGACAGTGAGAGCGCAAAGTTGCTTGCACATGTTATCTTAATTTGTACGTATTGGGAGCGTATGCACTCAGTAAAAGGAAGTTTTGCATTTCAAATGATAAGATTCAGCCATTTACAGTCACTTCAAGAATACTATGTGCTAACAGTAACGTCGCTGCTAACTTGCATGGAAATGGCAGTTAGCTATGTGTTTTGAGCAGTATGCTGGTTTACCTCCTGGGACTAGTATTTCCTATTCAAACTCATAATTAGCATAACTCATTATTAGTTAATAAGTTTAACATCTTATGTTGGTCTGTCATCTGCACCTGGTGTTGAATCATATATCTAGAGAACGGCAAAGCAGTTCAGTTCTCATAGTTCCCCTTTCCTGCCTCTTTCCCTCCATTTTGAAGTTCTGAAATGCTCTAAAAAGTTCTTCTGGAAAATCAGTTCGCTGTTTGTGTTGGTTTAATACTCAACGCTTGGTGTGTGTCCTTTGTCCAGGCAGCAGTGGAATGCTCTGCTGTAGCTGAAGTTATGTGACATGCTAAATACAGTGAGAAACTTTGTTAGGAGAAGAAGAGATTGAGGTTAGTTTTCAGTATTTACATTGTTTTGGAAAGAATAACACGTCAAGAGTAACATTTCAGTAGCTCTGTGCAGAAATACTGTGTGTGATCTTTTACAATACTTCCAAAGCTGCATTTCAATCATTAGTTTTATATTAGATTTAATGAACTTGCAACCATTTTAGAACAATTTAAAGCAGAAGAGCTACTGCATTTTGATTGCTACTTGCCTATTATATTACAAGGAGAAGCTAAGGTAGGAAGGGGTATAAGCTGAAGCATATTAGCTGTTGTTAAATTTAGGCAATATAGCCTGTTTTCTTGACTATTCTTTTTGTTGTGTTTTCCACACTGTTGAGAAGAGTGAGTTAGCTCCCTGAAAACAAGTTGGTTAATACTTTTATACTTAGTATGGTATAGCAAGGCTGACTGGCGTCTTATTGAGCTTGCTGCTCATCTTTAGCATGTATGTTCAGGAGAATTGCTGGTATAGAATCTGCTTTGTCAAAAAGCATAAAGGAAGCTCAGAGGTATTTGGAATATTACATGATTATCTTGAGCTACCGTCACTATTTGAGAGGAAAAAATATCCCCTAAGTTTTTTCGGGGGGCGTTATTATTATTTTGCTATTAAACTTGTTTCAGCAAGTAGGAAAATCATCTAGCAGCGTATTTTTAACTGTAATTTGTAAACTTCTTTATCAGCAGCTTCCAAATAGGAATCTTGCTGATAATTTCACAAGGACCCATGACTAGTCTGAAGTAGTTAATGCCCTTTTGAAAACTGTGCAGGGAGTAATGACAAGTTAGGAGACAACAGGAGAAAAAAAGCCTTGTAGCTGTTAGCCTTGCTGAGTATGTAACTGGAAGGGTCAAAAGCCTAGGGGCAAGGCTTCAAAGAATGTTGTGACAGAAGTTGGTTTAAATTGGAATTTAATTTGGCAATTGATAAGGGAAATTCACAATATATAGATAAAGAAGAAAATAAAGCTTAATGTCTTCTTACAGGGAGGTATGCAAAATTGCAAGTGGGAAATTGAGATTAGTTTAAAAAAAAAAAAAGCTGAATAGTAACTTTCGAGTCTTACTGTAGTTCCTTTAAGAGATTTAGTGAGATGGCTAAAATATGCATTTAAGCCATGTGAAAGAATTGCATGGGACAGAGACGGTCTCCTGAGTGCTCCTAGGCCAGATGGAACTGATATGGCAGAAGCAAAGACCATGAAGGCAGAACTGCCCATGGAGAAGTTTTACCAGTAAAATAGTTATTGATGACCTAAGGGCTATCATCAGTGGCTGTTAACATGAAAGAAGAGTTATCCAAGTGTGTATTTGAAACATGATGGGAGATGAGACATGTTACTGGGTCCAGGATCTAAAACTATCTTCCTGAAAAGTCCCAGTGTGGAAGCAGAGGGGAAAAATGTACAGTACATATCTATTTGTTTCATTGGTGGCTGCTGTAGAGAAAATGAGCAGTCAGCAAAGCTTGGTTTTTCTTGATAGTAGTAATGACTGGCATTTTCAAGGGTTGCATTGGGAGTAGATTTCATCCAGTGCATGCAAGAGATCCAAGGGTATAAACAGAACAAATGCGTGGCACTGAGATGCAGGACTGCATGCTAATAAGGGCAAACTTGAACTTTGAAGGACTGTTTTTGTGACCTGTGCTGTACTCACAGGGAGTCAGAGAAAGGTTACTCCTGCAGTGTTTCTGAAATAATCAGGTGCGTGTGATAATACCTCTAAAGTTGGAGTGAGCCTGCCAGGATGTTTCAGTCCACAGACTCCTTGTCAGCATTGTCTAGTGAGGTCTGGTGCTAGGAGGAAAAGGGGTTTTGGCTGAAAGCAGTTATATAGTTAATGAGGAGGGTGCAGCTTAAAATCAGACCTTGAGGGTAGAGTCCACTGTAAAAAGTTTTTCAAAGTTTGTCAGAAGGGATGAGATAAACAGATATCCTCTTGATAGAGGTATTCATAGCGGTCAACCAAAGGAGGTGGTTACTGTGAAGAGCAGCTGCCTCTACAGGATGCTTTCAAAGACAAATGAAGAGGTTGAACTGTGCAGTGAAGACTAATGCTGCACTGCCCTTTAAGCTGGGGAGTCATTTCCTTAAGACATTATCAGCTTTCCTTCTGGGGCCAGGTAGTGGACGAAACAGTGTTTAAACCACAGATGGTTAGGTTAGCTTAGCAATAATCATCATATTCATACTCCATGGAGTGTGGAGACTTGAGATATATGCCGTCTGTGGACTGATAGCTAGGTAGCTTGTCCTGAAGACATACTGCATAAAGTGGAAAGAGTGAAATATTTTGCAGATTTTTTTTATTCAGATTTGGAATATGTTCAGAAGTGTTTTGATAGTATGGGGAGGTAAATGTCTCTTCAGTATTATTTCTGCAAGAACTCAGGTTATCTTTCTGTATTCAATGACTTCATTTTTTTTTTTCTCGTGAGATGAACAACGTAGAGTAATAAATTTGAGGTTTTATGGTAGGGTATGACTTTTGCTTCATGTAAATTATGAGTTGCCATAGTCTCTTCTTGCTATTGGTGAGATGAGTTTCAGCCTCACGACTGAACTTGGGAAAACCAGGAGTGGATTTTGAAATCTACATTTCAAAGCCTAGCAGCAAAGTGAGTGACTTTGAGTAGAGAAGCACTGAAAGGCTTTTAACCACTGGGGAAGAGTTTGTGGCAGTGTTTGCAATGCTCGTGCTAGTCCACTCATGGTAATCACTGCTATCTTCAAGGCTGCTGAAAACACGGTGCACAAACTTTAAAGGGGTGATAAATTAAATGAGGCAGTGGTACCTGAAATCAGTTGTAGAGGCCCTGTAGACCAGTGTCTTATCTCCTAGAAAATGGAGCTGATGTTAATTGTAGCTCATTATTTTCCTGTGGTGCACACAGCCACAGAGGAGGACAAAGGAGTCACAATTAAGTTTTAAGTTTGTAAGTTAAATATTGTTACAGGTCCTTTTAACTGTAGGAATTCAGCTGTTTGAAAAAAAACAAGCAGCAGCAACTTATGATGGTGTCTGGTGGTATTCATCAGAGAAGTGATGATGGGGCATCTCTGAGGAAGAAGGCCCAGAGTGGGATGGCATAGCATAGACCTAGAGAAGAGTGTCCACAGGTGTCCAAATATCTGTCACTTCAGCTGCTGTTTCAGTGGAAAAAAGTTCAGTATTTTCAAGGAAATGTTTTCAAAATATCTACAAAATTATTGCCACTAGGATGACTCTGTAAGTTTAATTCTTGGGTACCTAAATTGGCTTTCATTTTTCGGTTACCTGCTGTTCTATTTGCCCAGTATATGGAAAACATTATACCTTTCAATTCACCGTTCAGTCAGTCAGGTGAATTGCTGTGTTCTGTAGCTGGTCAAGTTGTGTTCTTCTGTGGCTGTGACAGTGTGTGCGCAGAGTATCCCAACTGCTTGATTCTCTTAAAAGTAGAAGAAGTTAATGGAATTAGGAGGGAAATCATAGCAGCCTTCAGAGGAAGTTTACCGTAGTCAGTTTAGAAGAAACTTTTTCAAATGCTTATTATATGTAGCAGGACACATAAACGGAACAGGTTACCAGGAACAGTAGCTGGTAGCATGCCTCAGTATAAGAATGGATTCTTGAAATTCCTCTGCTAGTCACTGTGAAAATATGAAAAAATATGGTGCTTAGTAGCCAAGCAACATAAAGTTGACATCCTGTTATTTGTACTTTGATCTATTATATAAATGAGTTGATTGTAATAGGAAATTAAATAAAGTTGATTAAGACTTAATTGCAAAGAGACTACATATGTTCCACAGACAATTTTTAAGGGTTGTCAGCAAGGTTTGTTTTTGTCACCTGAAAGAGGAAGCAATGTAATGACATAGCTGAAAATGGCACATCTTTTCTGTGATCGACTATGCCTCAGACCATGGAAATAACGAAAGATTAGTGATAGTGTTACTGTTTAAAAGGGGCAAATTAACTGCTGAATTTTTAAAACATGGTCAGCCTAAAATATTTTGAACTTGAACCAATAATCACATGTAGTTGACGATGTAATGGTTAGGAGATGACTCCCTGTCTGCAAATTAGTGGGAAAAAGGAATGACTACTTCTTGTTGGTAAGAAAGAATGTCATATACTGCATGGTACAGGAAAGCATGCTATGCTGTGGTCAACATTTGATTGTGAATTACAGCAGAGGATTGCTTTTGTCAGTTTAAGTACATGGAGATATTGAGGCATACTCCAATAAGCTGCATGCCTGTATCCTGTGATTGAAAGGCTTTTATTAGGTAGTCCAGATAGCAGTTACTGTTGTACTTAGTAGGGGAGACTTCCAATTATGGTTTTTAATTACCTTTAAAAAAAAAAAAAAGGGAAATGGGAATAATAAGTAGGAAAATTGAATGACTGAATATTACTTTTTATTATTAGTGTGCTAACGTTATGAAGTCGTACATGATCAATTATTTGTGTATTATTATTATTTGTGTACTGCAACACAGTATACGAATCTTGCTTGTGTTACTTGAGAGGTGAAACAAGTGACTAAATCGCAAATATAACTGGTTTGTCATGCTGCGTTTTCAAGGAAAAATAAAAGGAGGGGAAGATGGCTCATCAGTAAAATCAATTGGCTTTGATATAACTGGTGTCATAGTTTGATTCCAGTAAAAAACAAAACCTCTTCTGACCTCATTCAGTCACTTCCTCTGAACGTTTTTTTTATTAGATGCATTATTGAAGGGCTGAATTCTGATATAGCTCTAGATATGGATTTTTAGAGTGATATTGTAAGACTCATTAAAAAGTTCATGCAGCCTTTGAAAATCATATCTTGAGAAATAGCTTTGTGTTCTGTATTCGGATACTAGGTTTTTTAATTTATCATGTCCTTTTCTAACCTGAATGTATTGGTCAAATATATTCATGTAAATGCATAGGAACAGACTACAGCAATTTTTTTAACCTATATATAGATTAAGGGTTAGCTTTAAATTGTTGATTTAAGTTGCATTTCTGAACATTAAAGCAAACAAGCCTTCGATAATTGAAATACATCAACAGTTATGTTTATCACTGTAGACTGTACATCTTTGCCATCTCCAGATATGTGGTAAAAAGAGAGTTTCC
>VXAL01012592.1:129541-144170 GCA_013399475.1 Chauna torquata
GCAAAAAAAAAAAAGATTGGTCTCCTAGCTGTTATGTTAATCTGTGAAAGTAATCCATTGTGTGCAAATCTGCAGACTGCATTCTGCCCACGAGGAAGCAGTGGACACTGGGGAAGACACCTGAAAAGAAACACACTTTCAGATTCAAATTCAAGTTTCAGATTTGAGTCAGCTTCAAACTGGGTCGAAGTTTTAAATCAGTTGCTCTGAATTTTATTTAATCATGTTAATCGAGGGATAGCTGAAGAATACCTAACTATTAAGCTATCTTAATGTCTATTTTATAATAGCTAAGGGCTAACATAGCAGTTAGCTTGTTAATTTCTTTTTTTTTTCCTTCAAACTGTGTCTCTTTGTCTAATAAAAGATGATGTGTTTTCCCTGTGAGCCTTGCTTCTCTTGCACTGTGTATGGCTAGTCCCCCTGACTGAAGATGCTAACAGAGTAAAGCGTTTCCTACTAGTTAGTCATAGAAATGGTGTAACAATATATTTGTTTTATGAAATGTGCTTCTAGCTATGTTTATCATTCCTCTATTTTTAGAGATAGTCCTTTGAACATTTTAAATAAGCCTATAACCAGATTTCTTCCCTGAACATTGCGTTATTCAGCCCTTTAAAATTAGCAGAATATTTTCCAGTAGAATTGAAATACCTGTGGTGATTGCCTGTGTGTGTATAGTATGTATACTTATATCCCTCTATCTACAAAAGATTAGGATATAGGTTAAGTATATACACACACACGTATGTATATACTGTGTCCGTGGTTCATGTGCATGTTATTAAAAAAAGGAGAAAGCATAAACTGAGAAATGTTGATTGTCCTCTCAAATACTGAATTTTCTCTTAGTATTCCTTAGTCTTTTGTTAGCTTGTTGTTTTGTGAATAAGATTCCCATTCTCTGCTTAAGCTAAAAACTTTGGAGCCTGAAAAATAATCTTTGTATGCCATTAATGGGCTTGTCCTTTCTACAGATACTTTAAAAGCACAGTCTTACAATTCATGGAATCTTTAACACAGCAGCTCTACTGTTGAGCTGATCAGTTAGCAACAGCTAGGAAACTTGAAGCATTTGGGCATTGTTGCAGTTAAGCCTTTTGATATTTGGTTTATCTCAGCAAGGAAGTTGTCTGATTCCATTTGTAAAATAGCTGTGACTAAATGTGATCTTTTGGGGAAAGGTTAAAGTTCTTTTGCATTAGGAAGTGTTGTACCCCTCCACTCATGTAATATTTGCTTTAAGGAATTAATATTTGCTTCGAGTGGAATCCTCAGCTGGGCTGAAGTCCGTTCGTTCTCGTGCTGGATTAAGATGGAGTCAGGTAGGCTAATCTGGCTGCTGCCTATCACAGTTGGGTGATTACAGTCTCCAGATGTTAGTTCCATCTTCTAGCTCTCAAATCCTCTCGTTTTATCTGTCTGCTCTTACACTTAGCCTGTGAAATACAGATTTAAAAAAAAAAAGTTCTTATTCTTCTTTTTAAAAGAAGTCTGTCTGGCATAGCGAACATTTGCAAATTCTATTTTTGTTCCTGTCATATAGATTAAGAAACAGGAAAAGGCAAGCTGAGTGGCTTATTAGCAGTCAGGCAAGGGCCAGTGACAGAGATAGGAAGGGCAGTCTGCACTCCAAGCCCACAGCGTGTAGAGGTAAGCTGGAGTCCTCCCTAACTCTGCCTGATGGTGTGTGCTTCCTGTGGTTGTCTTCTGGATGGTTATGCTGCTCGGTACTTGCCTGTATGGCACTTGTGTTCTTCCTTAATGAAGGACATGAATGAGCTTGTACAGCCACAAAAGGAAAGATTTATGTGCTTTGTAAGCAGATCCTTCCTCTTTATAACAACAACAAACCCCTTTATTTCATACGATAGTAGAAAGTTTTATTGGAGTAGGAAATTTACTAGGGACATGGTGGTACTTGTGGAGAAGATGCCTGAATAATATTTTCTGTTCTTACTGTGTCATAAAAGCTTGTTGTTTGCAGATACTATGTGTTGCTGCCGGAAGGGGAGGTTGCTTCTGTCCTCGTTTGTATTGTCTCGGTGATGCCAGTGGAAGGAAAAGTGTCTGAGGACAGGGCCACCTTCTCAGGGATCGTGCCTGTTTATGCTTGTTTTCTTCAACAGAATGGGTCTTGTGTAGGTAAATGGGCATTTAGTACAGATCTTGACAGGCTTGAATGCCTGTCAGTGTTGTTTTCCTTTTATTCAAATTTGGCAACGAATGCATTAGAAGATATGCTGGCAGATGGCTTAATTGAGAGTTTTGTATTTGCATGGTTAGAAAGATATGATGAACTAGGATATACTTGACAGAGTGGAGCGGACCTCTGTGGTGGAGAGATGCTGTTACCAGTGGTTTATGTGCCAAGTTGTAAGAGTGCATAGAATACTTGTAAATGCTGTTATATTTTCATGACATCTTGGATTAGTAAGAGTTTAAGCTGTGATCTCAGTCAGGAACTAAAAGGAAGAGATTGGTGCTTTTTATGATAAAATGGGCCATTTCATTTAATTATTCAGATCTGTAGTCACTGCTAAGTTTAACCTATGTTATTTCCATTAGGGCATTTTATGCTCAGGATGAATGAGTATTGCAGACTGGGAATCGGAAGTGGCAGATATGGGGATTTTAATGATCTTATTCGTAGTTTGCGTATACACAAAATATTGTCTAGATTTAGATGATTGTATTTCAGTTTGACAAGTTCAATAGTAAAATTGCGGAACTTTTTGAAGAGTAAGATGAATAGTCAGGGAAAACAGCTTTGGAGGCAAAACCTCCTCCTTGTATAGACTGCAGGTGTTTCAGTTTTGCCACGTAGTTTGAAAGGATGACGGGTATGTGATGCTTAGTTTGACAGTCTATTATTTGCTCTTGTGGGATTGCCAAGTAAAATTGACTAATTTGTTAATGAGGCTACTTATTCTTGTCCATAGTTTGCAGTTTCTCTGTACTAATTCTTGTAAGAGGTTTGCGACATCTGATTCTCCTGATGAATACAGATAAATACGAAGATACTTGCCTTCTTGGTTTGGATGTTGTCAGACATTTCAGAAATGATTTTTTTTGGCAATCCTGGGTGGTGAAAAAGATAGAAGTGTAGAAATCTAGCTCATATAAATTTGAGACTTAGTTTCAGTGGACAAAAGCAAGTTGAAAAAAAAGTATTGTGAATTTCTGTGAAATTTGCTTATAAGTTTTCATGAACTTCACATATTTCTATGATATAGGTAATGGGATTTTGGGCTTTTCAGTCCAAGATCACGACTGCTTATGTGGTGGTCCTGGTTCAGTACTCCAAGAGTCATTAACACATGATGTGGAAAGTGAGATAATGCAAAATGCTCGTATGGTTAATCCAAATTTATGTTCAGCTGCAGAAGAATGAAAGAAGAAATGCACAAAGAGGCTGAATCATTCTCTTGGTTTTACAGGTTTACTCTTCTGAGAAGCTGTAGCATCAAGATTATACACGGAGCTTTCGTCTCCTGGTTCCCGTGTTGGTTTAGTCCTTTAGGAATAAAAGAATGAATCTCACTGTCACTCCTATGACTGGGAACATTAAATCATAATAAAAAGTGCTGCTTGCATAAATAAAACTGTTTGGATCTTAGTGGATAATGCTATGTTCAACCTTATAACAAGGATTAAAACAGTGTTGTTTGAATACACAGTAAATTGTTCATATAGGACCTACCATGAACTATTAAAAACTATATTGTTTTCCTTTCAAGTCTGAGGGAGAAACAATTAATGATCATATGCTGTCAAAAAATCCAAGGTGGAATGCAGTTATGAAACAGTCTTCTGTGTAGACACTTAGCGAGTGAAGGGGAACTAGCATTGACTCACACATAGCATAATTTCCCTTTCTTTTTTCATTCCCCCAGGCCTCGCAAAATTGTTTTGTATCTTCAAACATGTTTAATGGAGCTATTAAAAAGTAATATCTTATGTTTAGGAGCCACACTAGTGTCATGGGATACCGCCAAATGAACCAAAATCACTGAGATCAGAGTCTAGTTCTAAATATTTAAAAACAACTTTTAAGAGCATCAATTTTACTCTTTTTATTGAGATGATTTAATACACCGAAGAGCTTAATTGGGCCAAAATGTCACTTTGAGACTTTGTGGATAAATGTAGGCTTTTAGAGTCACAATTTTTTTTTCAAATTTTAAAGTATTCTGACTAGCTTACTGTCACAGCTGAAATAATACTTTGGCAAAAAAGGGAGATCAGACCTCATAAACTTTGCAGGTAGGACCAGATACAGTGTTCCTGCATTTTGATGTTGTTTTGGAAGAGGAAAAAGCCGAAATAGAAATTCTGACTGTTTACATGCTTACATTTAAAAATAAATAAATAAAATATGAGGAGAAGGTAGGATAAGGTGATTGTTTCTTGATATCACATCTGATTTTTGAGTGTTCTAGCAATTAGTGAATACAATTAGATTAGGTTGTATGCAATCTGTTTCAAGGTACATGGTGTTTTATATTTTGGAGAATTCTAATTGTGCTTACTGGGTTTGCTTTCAGTATTTATGCATCAAGGGAGTGCAAGTCAACCATGTTTTTCTCACTCGGAAGTCTTCCACAAAAAAAGGTGCAAAGCTCGCTGCCTACCTTTTGCAGCCTGAAGGGCTGACAGGAGCTGTAGTGGGGGAGGGCAGCATCTGCCAAGCACTGTTATGGATATTTTCGGTAGCTCTTGTGGATTAGAGCAACTTGGATTCTGCTATAATTTCCTTAGCTATAGAATAAGTAAAGAATAGCAAATTAAGTCGTGTCGTGTCCCCCCCCCCCCCCATCTCCTTCTTTCTTAGCAGCACTTTTTTTCTTACAGCTTCCCTGTATAGGTAAAGGTATAGGTATTTGAACATGTTGTTGCAGGATAAGGTAGGGCATGAACTCAAAGCATGCCAATGACTGTAGCAACTGTGCACTCAGTGTATGCTGTGGTACTTGTGGAGACAACCTAGCTCCTAATAAGTTATGTTGAAACAGGATTTAATGGATAGCCAAGGAAGTGGGAACAGAAGCACACAGGACAGTTTATTTTCCTCGTAACGTAGCAGAGAGTTGAAGAGGAGATGTTGAGAAGCAGCAGCAAGAGATGAGGGGAAGGTCTGGCACTGTACTCGCTGCCTCTGGTTCTGTGCAGGAGGTAGTAGCAGTATGCCCATTACTTCTGCTGTGACAACACCAGTTTAAAATAGTTGGACACTTCCAGAATCAAATACAAAATGGCATTGCCTTTGTGGTCTTCTAGGGAAGTAGTTTGGGAAGATGATCTGTAAGACAGAAACTAACCTAGATAATGCATATTTAAGTTCTTTGTGATGTTTTAAAAATAATAGAGAAAAAAAGTGTGAGTTTGTGAGAGAATTATAGGTGTAGGATTATAAAATAAGGCCAGTAGAAAGACTTATGGCTGTCTTCTTGAACCCAACATGGAATGTTTTTTTAGAATACAAGATGAATTGTTTGCTGTTTTTACGAATTGATCACGAACACGTTATTTCTAGATGCCTTTAATGTCTCTCTTATCTGATCAGTGTATCTGTATAGCTAGCTCTCCAGGGGCTCTACAAATACTGCTTCCTCTTATGTAAGAAAGTGCATGGAGTGAAGAAATAGATGTGGTGGTGATAGTAGAAGATGGTGTGTGGCTTAAAAATAAAAATCAGTCTCGTGAGCGACCTGTAATGTGTATGAAAAATTCAGTGTTGAAAAGCCTTGATGCAGCTACATCTCTGATTTAAATTCAGACTTCTCTGAAGGTAATTTAAAGCAGCCTTGTGTGTGGACAGTATTTCTAGTGAGGATTTGCTTCCAGAGTGTAAATTCACATGTTTTTGTCACACTTGCCTTATTTTTCCACCAGATTACTGGAAGATGATTTTGACTCTGTTTTGCTTCTTGGAAGAGTGTATGCTGTGTTTAGCTGTCTTGATTTTATTTTGGTTTGGTTTATTTATTCATTTATTTATTTTCCTACTGACAGTTAAAACTTCCAGAGTAGTTAAAGGCAGCCTTTTCTGGGGCCCATCTGAGCCAGGAAGTGTTACGAGATCAGATTGACTCTCATCGGGTTACAAAACTGTTTTGTTAAGGTGCATAAATTTGACTTTGCTGTGCTAAAGGTCAGATTCGTTTTCTTCAGAAAGTCTTTTCATACTTGGGAGTTATGCTACTGCTGCCAGCAGGAAGAGTTTAGAGGACTGTCTTTACATGGAGAAACCTAACTTAGGAGAACAGCAAATGGGATTTCCCCACTGTCATTTGGTACTGATGTGCTCTTTCCCTTCTGTAGGGCTCCCCAGTCAATTTTGTGATACCTATGCTAAGTCAGTGACTCTTTACCAAAGATTCTGGCTCATAGCTGACCTGTATGCTAGGATTTTCCAGATATGAGAAGTGGTCCTTTTTTTCTTATTATTTTTTTAAGTAGGTGTTTGAATTCTGCTGAGGACTTCTGAAATCTGGGAAGTGTTCTCCTGTGTTCTGCCTTGAACCCTACAGATAATTACTATACCTTTTGTGAAAGGAGTCTTCCCGAAAGACTTGGTGATGCAGCAGCAGGCAGATACTGAGTGAGAATTTGCTGTTGAAGCAGTCAGAATTTTACTTTATGTGCAGGATCTTGGAAAGCATCAAGACTTGTACTGCTTAGGCTGCAGAATATATTTCTCTTATTTTCTATTTTCTGGTTCACAGGGAGGCTTTGATAGTTTGCAGTCTTCATGCACAGCTGAAATATTTCGTTTGTTTTTAGGAGTACTGTTTTAAATAATTTCAAATTTTAATGGATGCTTGCTTTCAAAATTAAAAAGTGCAAGATAAAGTGTTGTATCTGATAGAATGGCACTATTTGCTACGGAGATAATGAAATACTGAATAGGTGCTTAGCATTCCATGTATACTTAATCTGACTGTATGACTGCCAAATGTTGTCTGACTTCTCTAGCAAGCTTTTGGTGTGAGGGAAATGGGCAATGTAGTTAACCTTTGGTGGTATGTGTTACACTGGATGTAACTTACCAAGGCAATTAGGTTATTTACAATGCATTTTTACGTCAAAGATGCATGCTGCCCAGACACAAAGCCTCTCTTTGAGGGCATGGATGTGTTTCTTTGCAAGGTAGCACAAAAGTGGCGGTACACAGACATATACTCTCTGCAGGAGCTCCTGGAAATCCTGAAGGATGCATGCCAGCATTTTTCTGCACTTGGTCAACGGGAGGTAAATAACAGTTAGAAGGAAGAGTGGTTTTATAGGCATAAAAAGCAGTGGTGGTAGTTTTCATGCTATGTGTAACAGAAGGCGTTTAATTAGGTTGCAAGTTTGCACTGGGGTTTTTGGCAATTTGTTTCTCATCAAGCCATAAATCCCTTTCTTCATGTAAAACTAAAGCTAGTTTTGTTTGTGCTTTAATGAGCTACAGTTTATGGGACAGCAAAAATGCCTCCTTTCTTTTATATCTGAAAGGCAGCATTCTCGGGGTGGGGGGGAAGTTGTGCTTTTCCTGTGTTTTTTAGGATTAACAATATTAGGATACTTGGTTTAAACCAAGTGTATAGTGGGGTACAGGAATTCTTTGTGGACTGTTTCTTTGAACAAATCAGTATAGGGAATGCTGATTGTTGCAGGGACCTGCCTCTTAAACAAATAGAAATGTTGTTTTACTAGTAAAATATAAATGTTTTGTTTACATTCACATGTTAAAGGTACAGATATGTGTTGTAAATTGAGGTAAGAGAATGTGTTAGGCAGATTAGTAGAATTTCGCTTACGTTATTGAATGTATTTATTTTCGCAACACTTTACTGCCTTTCAGTTAAGGATCCTCTGGCAAACTTTACAAGCTTCATGTATCAAAGCAACTTTGAAAATGGAAAGATTCAACTAAACACCTCTTCAGAGCTGATAACTGCAGATTATGTACTTTCTGTCCTCCAATTGAAGTTAATGGATTACCTAGTTAATAAAGTTACCTAGTGACTTACCCTGGCCTTGCTGTTGACCGTGGGCGGGAGGGAACATGTTAAATGACAGCAGTGGCTGAGTGAGATCTACTCTCTGCAGGCTGGTGTTGGTGTTTGGTACTTTTCCATTAGCTGGGAGATACGGCTGTCATGGCACTGGAAGCTTCGTCTTACATTTTTATCTCTGTGATAGGAAAGTGCCTCGGAGAATAGAAGCAAGTGCAGTGCCACATGAAGTGTGTCTTGCACAGCGTATACCCTGACCTTACTGACGGCAAGCCCCTGAATCTGAGCCAACTTGCTCCTCCAGTAGTTTCACTGAGCTGTCGCTGTATGAAATGTTGTTCTGCGTAGGCAAGGTTTGCGTAGAGTGCTGCTACATTGTGGGGTACGGTCTGGATGTTTTCATCCAAGCATTTAATATTTCTTTACTTGCAAATACCTGATTGAAGTCGTTTACTGCTTTTCTTTTTTCCTTCCGTTTTGAATAGTTTCATCACTAAAAAGGTCAGGAGAAATATATTGATGAAACACTTCTAATTTCTGTATGCAACATGAAGAATACCTGCATACTTTGTTTCTAGATATGAAATAATAAGCAAAGAAAGAAGCGCAATACTGTAGTAAAGAATGCATGTAATTGTTTTGTATCCCACCCCTGCCACACCTCAGGATGTTCACTTTTGATGGAACCTGAGTGCAGAGATATTGAACATAATTGGGCTTAATTCACCTTTGCTTTTTTCCCCTCCCTTCTCTGTTATCTCAGTTTGCATCCAGTCTGTTTCCTGTGACCCATGCCTTTGCTGCTCTATAGATGAATGTAAATGTTCTCTTGAGCAGTCTCTGTAAGAGGAAGCATTTTCTTGTTTCTGGCTCTCCCCTTTCCAGCCTCCCCAAGCTGCTTCCAAGCTGCTTTTTTTCTTTTTTTTCTTTTTTTTTTCCTTTTAAACTGTGACACATAGCAGAAGTGGGAATCTATAAATAACGGTTAATAGAACTATGCAGCTGAGTAATGCAAAATGATGTTAAATGTCTACGGATTTTCCTTTCGCCTTTGGCGTAATCTTCGTGGTTATCAGTAACAAGTAGTATATTCTGATGAAAGCAATTTCTGAACTGGAATGTGTCTCTGTAATGGGGGTGTTGTAGCACCACATTACAAATGTGGGAATGCTTTTACTGGGGGGTGAAAGGGAGGGAAATATGAAGAATCTCAGATGCATTCGGTTAGGTACAAGTTTGCTGTCTTTCAGAGCTGTGGAAGAAAATTCTTGAAAGTTGCAAGGATGCAGACAAACCTTCCTTCCTTGCCAAAGCTTTGCTGGCTGAAGAGGCTGCTGCGTGCAGCTGCATGTCGCTGCTGCCTTGCAGGGGTGGCTGCCCTCTCACCCTTCTGCCTTGCTGCTTCGTGAGTTCACCCTCCAGCCCACATACCCAAATCAACAGGGTTAACGCCAATTTTGTCTGTGAGAAGAGAAGATGGAGAGACATTAAATGGCAGTATCACCTGACGGGTCTGGGAGGGAGTGGGGAGTGATGGTCTCTGGTGGAAAGGGGCAAACTCTTGAGGCCAGGCTGTGATGCTGAGCAAGGTAGTGTGGGGCTTCGGCGACCTCCTGTGCTGTCTGCCTGGGCCTGCTGTGCTTCATGCCCCACGGTCACTGCTTTATCTCTAGTTGCGGCTGACTTCAATAAGGTGTTCGAAGTGGCAAGGTTCTGGCTGATTTAAAGGAGTGGAGGGGGAAGAGGAGGAGGAGATGGGGAAGGATGAAAGAAGAGAGTTCAGGGATCTTGTGAGGATCTCTTCCAGCACGCCAGTGTGTGGTACCTTTGGGGACAGCTTGTGCTTTGTGGGCTCTGTCTGGCCCTGGTGGATGGGCTAGGATGTGTTTTGCTTCAGAGAGGCAGAAGGCTGGGGGAGCGTCCTAATTTCCAAAAGTTGGAGAAATACTGCTTTTTAATGCAAGGGTGTGCATCTCCCATGTCCTGGGACACTTGAGATTCAGCGCACTCTGACCACCGAGGAGAGCCAGCTCGCTCGATGTGACATGCAGCGCAGACTTGCCCAGGCTCTTCCTCCTCCTTTGTGTGTGCACGAGTGATTGATGTTTTTCATTGCCGATCGTGACAGTTGGCACTATTGTGCTGAGGTGAGCTAGAGAGAAATTGTCAGGTTGCTTAAATCACTGTGAAGTCCGGCGGCAGAGCTGTGGTGGAGGAAGAGGGAATACAAATAACAGGAGGCTGCTTTTCCCTTCCATCTGCCCAGCCTGTGTCTTTGAGAGCATGAGGGCAATGCCAGGCACTTCCATGTGGGAAAGTTAAGGAGTTAATGTGCTATGTCTTAGTGTTGTTGCACTGGGGCTAAACAGATGGTGTAATTAGCCTACAGCAGTGAACAGCTCTTTTTCTGATAAGATAAAAGGAAGTAGTTGTGGGTGGTGGAAGAAGTCTTTTAAATTGGCAGGGCTTGCAGTGTGTTTATACAAATGCATGAAGTGTGCGGTTATTATAGTTCATTTCCAATTGCAATCCTCTTTTCTTTATATTTTTGTTTATCAGGTAGCTCATAAGGGAAAAATATTTTGTTGAATTATTCTTCAACATTTTTGCCAAGCTCATCTGGAAGAGTGAAGGAATCAAAAATAGACGGTCCCTTTCTTGGTGAGTGGCGACTGCATCGCCTTGGAGTGATGGGAAAGAGAGCTCCCTTCATGCCCTTCCTTTCCTGCACACGTGCAGGGGATGGTGAGAGGCTGCAGGGGTCCTGTTCTTGACTGCCTCGCATGTTCTGGGTTTGAAACTCATTCAGTTCTCATCTCTGTGTCTGTCCCCCTTAAGCTGTCATGGTTCGGATATTTTAAAATGAACAGGATCGATTATAAATTAAAGTTAGAAGCAACAAATGAATTTAGATTTGGCAAACTACTTATATGGGCTTGGGCTGCTTGAAAAAGAGAACTTGATGTAAATGACAACAGCGGAAAAATGAAGGAATAGCAACAGGAAGATAGAAAAAGAGGGTTAAATTGGGAGAAAAACAACTGCTACAAACAAAACTAGATTTTGTTTGTTTCAAAGTCCTTTGAATCACTTTTGCTTCCTTGTGAACACATATTAAACTATTCTCGTTTTTCAAGCCCAACTATTCATGTTTTGAATCCAGATCAGTAGTTATCTGGTCTATTGAGGAGTTAGTAATTCCAATTTTGATTAAAAATGGCTTCTTTTTTTTTTTTAATAAAAGACTTAGTATTGCTGAGTAAAAAACATAGCAAAAGTAATTGCTTTGCAGACTTTTTAGTAATATTTTTATGTTCTTCTTCCTAGGAAGTAGTTAGGTTTGGTACATTGGTTTTATTTTCCTTTGCTGATAGAGGCTGTTTTCTGTTGTGCAGCGGTAGCTCCTGCTTGGCTTCAGAGAATTTACTTCTGTTTCCTCGCAGGAATCTGTGCCCTCCTTTATCCACTTGAGAGTGTATAAAGTCTCTTAATATTTTTTTTTTTTCCCTTTTTCACAAAAAAAACCCACCAACTCTCCAATCTAAATTTAAGTCTTATTTCACAAGTCTCCTTTTTGTGTCTTCTTTCCTGGGAGAGGAGGTGGGTGAGGAAGGCAGTGTTTTGGTGGTGTTCTGTCTTAAAACCTGAAAATACTGCTTGAGGAGTGGCCACTGGATTTTTTTTTTTTTTTTTATTTCTCTCAGTTTGCGGTCTATATGAAGATAGTCCACCAGAAAAGAGTCCACAAAATGATTTTAAACTCCCTCCTCCAAAAAATGTACGTGTGTTTCCTTGCATGGAAGCAATCAAAAGGGAAGAAATAAAAATATTAAAGGCGTGCAAAAAGCTTTTATTCTGATCGATATTTAGCTGTAAATGAATACTATTAGGGCAACAGTTTATACAGTTTTTTGGGGCGTAGCTTTTTCTGAAAAGATTAAGTAGGCTTTCCATTAAAAGTGGTTGAGGAAACATGGTACTGAAAGTGACTTTCATGAAGTGGTGGTATGTTTTGGTTCCCACATTAAGAACATCAGTCAGGTTACCAACGTGTATGAGCATACGTATGCAATACTTTCTTTCAGCAGATTACCAGTGTTACAGAGCTCGTCACTTCTACAATCTAGTTTCCTCCTGGGAAATAGACCTGTGCAGGCAGGTGCAACCTCCTGGCATCAATTGCTAAGCAAATTTCATCTAGTTCTGAGTGTTCACGAAGTGGCAGAGGCACTGAAGGACACGAGCGCCAGCCTTAAGTTCAAGCTGCAGCCCATCGCCACGGCTGGTGTCAGCTGCCTGCCTTCCTTGGCTTGGCTGTGTTCCCTCAACAGCTCACTGCTGGGCAGCAGTAGTTCAAGCTGCCTGCCGCCCAGGCTGGCCGGTGACACCTGGGCTGGAGGGTGACAGGAGATCTGAAAAGTTGCTCTATTACTCCTTCAGGAAGGACTAAGAATTAAGTAGAGCAAGGAGGGGAAAAAGAATGTTTTTTTGCTTCCCTGAAATGTTTTGTTTTCAGGGTGTCACATAAAATGTAATAATATGTTATGGATATTTTTGAAAGTTCACTTAATTCCTACTTATGGAGAAGACTTCAACACTTGACATTCAGGTACCTAGTTTTAATGAAAGAGCGAGAAGGTTGGATTCAAGTTAAATATCATTACAAGTCAGCTCCTCTTTCAGTTTAAAAAAGCAAGCATGTGTGTATTAAAAAAAATATATTAAAAAAAAAAAGTGCAGATGGAGAGGATGTACTTCTTCCTAGCCTGCTTTTTTTTTTGTGAGGATAGAAACTTGAGAAATAGTGATGACATTCACTTTTATTTTAAAAAAAGTATATTGGAAGATTTCAGTAGGTATTTACCACATCTTTTTCTGGCATTGAGAAGAATGAAACGTAGAGGTGTTCGAGTGTCTTCCTTGTCCTGGTGGGAGTTCAATTCCCGGCAGGTTTTGCTGTGCCACAGTGAGCTTCAGGCAGGGAATGCGTCCCCTCTGTCAGTCTCTGTACTGTCACTGTTCTGTTCTTATTGCTGAGCCTGCAGCTCTCGAACTACAGGACAAATTCAAAGCAGATATTTTTTGCTGAGGTCTGTGTAAATATTAGGTAAAAACCTTGTGTGCTCCTGCTTCAGCATTTGAATTTCATTTTCTACTGGCTTAATGTGTGTAAATTAGTTTTAAATAAAGACTTTTCAATTACAATGTATTTTTATATGTAAAAGTCTTTTCTTGGATCTCTTCTAGAGATTAAAAGAAATGCAACTGGGAAACTCAAAGATTTTTGAGTTAGCATTCTCCCATATTCAGGCCTGCAGGAAAATACTTAGTGGCATTACTTTTCTAGCTTGCAGGTGTATGGACTAAAGGCTTATGGATAAATAATGGATTTTCTGTAAGGAATGTAATTTGATAAATTTATATTTTTTGTCCCAAATAGCCTCTCTAATGCACTGTTTGCAAGAGAAGTCAGTGTTTCTATGTTACTTTCTTTCTACTAAGGAGTACTCAAGACTAGTTTTTGTTAGTGTTGTCTTTATTACATTTCTCTGGAACTGAACTAATTCTTTAATTAACAAGAAAAGGCAGTTTCTAGTATCTTAAAGCTCTCTAGATAAGCCTTTGCCACACCTCACAAAACAGAGGGATGGCAGGCCCAAGTGGAAAAATTTTTCTCTTCTGTGAAATCATTCTTACCAGTAGTTAGAAAACGTGAATCTTGAAGGTGTATGAGAGAGAGGAAGCAAGGAAAGTTTATTGATTGAATGCATCTTTTAAACATATCTGAAACTAACCAAATCTCTTGATTTTAGTATTGTGCAACTGTTGTCTTTTTTCCTTTACCTTCTGACAAATGAGCTAGACGTCTGTTTTGACAGACTGAAGAAAATTCAGACAAACTTTCAAGGTTGACACATGGGCCTGAACTTTACCTGTTCTGTGTTTTGTCTTGCCATGCTCCTTAGAGTGGCACAACGAAACCAACTGACAGCTTTTGGGGAACAAATCCTGTGGCTGTCTTTTTCTGAAGTCAAGTAAGTCACTTTGTGAATAATACAATGTAACATGAGTTCAGAGCTACTGAAGGGCAATTCCAGAGTTGCTTTTATTTGATTTATTTTTGTCTTTTTATTTAAAGAAGTTATATTATTTAAAAACAAACAAAAACAAACAAACAAAAAGCCATGCTGTCTGCAGGAGTGTTACAATGGAGACATTGATTGTGGACCCATATTGTGCAATAGTTGGAGACAAAATATTTCTTTTGTAGTAGCTAATGCCCGCTCCGAAGTAGGCGTGCCAGTGAGTTTGGAACAAATGTCGCCATTTAGTTACTGTTTTGATATGTTTAGCTTCGCTTAGTTTCTCTACTTACAGAGTCTTCCCCCCCACCCCAGCCTTTAACACAACAGTAAAATTACAGTCACGATAGCAGCTTTCCAGTTAAAGGTATTTGCCTTTAGAGGAAGTGATTTAAATCAAGTGTGATAAATGACCATCACGTAATGTTTGGCTCAGTTCAGACAAATTACTGTGGCCATGTGCAGCTTTGCTCCAGTTAGTGACGCTGTATGCGGAGGCCAGGGTGTGCTTCCCCCCCACCCCCCCACTAAAAAAAATTTAGA
>VXAL01012592.1:144479-274010 GCA_013399475.1 Chauna torquata
CCCCCCACTAAAAAAAATTTAGAGGTCATCTATTGCAGCTGGTAGGTGTGGATGTGCTTTTAGGAGGGTTATACATCAGCATAAGGACGGCAGATAATTTTTAGGAGGTTTTAATTTACAACTCGTCCCCTCTCCCAAAATGCACCCAGACTACACACGGTGGTAGAAATTCCACAATAGATGAGAAGTAACTGTAGGATGAGTTCTTTAAAGGTCTAAGACCTTTAAAGGTGATAAATCTCCCCTGTCTTTAAACTTTAGTTTAGAGTTAAAGTGAATGCTGATCTTTTGCAATATATACCTTGTCTTCTCATTTACTATTAAAGGCTTTTCTCAAAGGAAAAATGCTGAAGCTTTGCTGTGATTGCATGTCAAGTAGGCCGAACATTCTGCTTTGTCTTCTCCCGATGAATTATTTTAGGAATTTTCAGCAGTCAGCTTTGATTCATCCAATATATTGTACTCAGAAACTTCCAAGATTATCATGTTTCAAGAGGATAACAGAGATGGTATTGTTTTAATCTAGGACTGCTCCATTTAACTTTTATGTAAAGCAATGCAGCAGCTCTCATTTTGTCTGGTTTGCCACTGCAACTTGCTGCTCTTGTGCGTGGGGACCTGCAGCAGTGCACTGTCACCATTTCCCAAGAGAACTCTGGACAGGTAAAAGAGTTATTGCAAAAAAATGTCGAAAACGCCAGCTGGCGGTGATCATGGATAGAGGTTTTTCCAAATCTTCATGGTCCAAGCGGCTTGAGCCATTTGTATAGTACTGTTTTTAAGACACTTGATGCATTTTAAAATGTGTTCTGCCTTGGAACCAATTCATGTTTTGTAAGTAAAATATTCCTCTCTCCTACCGCTCCCACCTGTAGGCAGTTTAAGTTCTCAGGAAAAAAAGGGAAAACCAGACCAGATATGTTACAACTGTATACCAAAAAGTGCTAATGTCAAGGATGAGAGCTTTGTCATCAACATAGCCTTTCAATGCAACTTCTGGCCTGTTTAAAAGATACATGATGGACCAGATGTGGGGTAAAGAGCTTCTTTATTCATAGATTACAAACATTTTGATTAAAATGGCAGTGATGATAACGTGTTGGCTCATCTCTGCATGCGCTGAAAGCAGTTGGGAAGGAGCTCTTCATTAGGCTGGTGAACTGTTCCTTCTTTCCCCCATGGCTTTGTGGATGGGCGCGTGGAGCAGGACAGCTTGGGGGAGTGGGTTGGAGTGAATGGATGTGCCAGAGTGCACCTGTATGTCCCAACTCCTTGTTCTAATTAGGCTTTAAGTATCGATACACTGAGTTGCATAAATAAAAACAACTGGCGGTGACAGTGTGTGAGATGGTGCGTGTACTTTTGACTGCCTTGAATTAAGGGAACAAGGATGTTATATTTTGGCCAGAACCCCAAAAATGTGGACAACTGGGGCAACAAAATTTTCTGAGAGAGTGAGAAAGAAAAAGAGGGTGATTCATAGGTGAGAGCATCTGGAATAGAGAATGAAAAAGATGAATCAAGAGGAAAAAGATGATAAGG
This sequence comes from Chauna torquata, assembly GCA_013399475.1. Taxonomy (NCBI): domain Eukaryota; kingdom Metazoa; phylum Chordata; class Aves; order Anseriformes; family Anhimidae; genus Chauna; species Chauna torquata. The sequence goes on from VXAL01012592.1 coordinate 146,022, forward strand.
TTAACGGAGGTCCCGGTTTTAGAGTGAATGTCTAAGAGATTACAAGGAAGTTTGGGCTGGGAAAGAGAAGAAGTAATGCAAGAGAGCAAGGTATACAGCATTAGCTTTACAAACAACCTACAAAAGAACAACCTGGCCTTGCAAACACTCCTCGGGTAAAGTATCACCTGTCTGTGTAACACAGAAAAGTGTTTTCCTGTTTCCCTTCCAAACCCCATACCCATGTTGTCTTTGGAGATGATGCACTTGGCTTCTGGTCACTGGCAGGATGTCAGAATTTCCTTAGGAGCTTTAATAGTGATTGCATAGTGTCTTGTAAGTGGATATACCTATTTATGGATTTTTTTAAACCATTCTCAGGGCTTGACAAAGGGAAGTTTGTCATTTAATTTATGTGCATTAGCTTCAGGCTGAACAAACAAAGTGCTTTAACCTTGAATGTTCTCATTTGCTACTAAAAGGCTTTCTTGAACTTAATTTAGACATGTGTTTAATGCTTGAACTAAGGCCACTTTAAACCTGTAGAAGCATCTGTACAGATTTAATTTGTTTAGGATTTGTGTTTGTAATTATGCATTACATTTTCCACATATCTTGGGTCAGAGAAACTTGATGGGTGGGTGGCAAATAGTAATCTTGGTTTGAATGGCTGTAGTTTGCAGTGATGCTCTTGCTATTTTTGTCTGAATGCAGATTTCTGTAAGACTGGCTTAAAAGCACACCATTGCACATGTTCACATTTTGAATGCTGTTTGCATTTTTCATATTCTTTTTATATCATGTTCTGTCTTGCAAAACCAAATGCTCTCTCTCTTTTTCAGAGTATATAGAAAAACTATTTTTAAAATTTCTTTTCCATCTGTTAGTTTCTCTTATTAACGAAGACAAGATAGTGAGGGACATGGAAAGAGATACAGCAGTGCAAGCTGGTATTTAATTCAGCTCAACAAATAAGATAATTTTTAATTATCCGTACATATTTGCTTCATTCAAAATTTTCTTTAACAAAAGCTCCCTTCTGTTCTGAAGATCCTAAAACTGTCTAAGCATGTCAGTACAGTCTTGAGTTACATTTAGTGGTTCTTAAAATAAGAAGTGAGACAACCCTACTGGTGATTTTTCCTCCTCATCTCCCTCTCTGTGGGGAAAATGAAGACAAAAGTGTTCCTAAGTCTCCAGAATTTTTCTTCTTTCAAAAAAAAAAAAAAGTTCTGTTAGACAACACTTCACTATAATTTAAACTGAATTAATAGCAAGCATGCTGAAAGTTTGCCTCTAGGTATTTTCTGGCAGAATTTCAGAACACTGTTTAGAACTGGGGGAAAGGAAGTCACTAAATCTTTCTAGCTAAAATTGGCTTGTATTGATTTCTCTGCATCTTAAACCAATTCGTGTATGTACACAAGGAAGAAGTATTTGCGTTTTCACTAATTCTGTGTAGAGTTGGACTTCGTTAATTGACTGGAATTTCACTGAATTGTCCATCACCCACTTCAGCCTTGTTTTAAATTTGAGTTAGCAATGGAAAAAATTATTGCATGTTTGCTGATGTATGGTGGTTTCTTCGGTGGCCCATCACAGTGTTAATGCTAGTGTGATTTTGCTTGCCTGGGGGAAGAAACAGTCATCTGAGCTATCTGGTCACCACAGTTACCTGGGATACTTGCAGGTCAACATATTTGCTTGTTTTTAGAAATGCTGAAGGAATGGGGAAAATAGGCCCAGGAAGCTGTTCTTCTGACAGCAAATGAGGGGAAATGGCTTGCAGCAAGAACAACATTTTTTCTATGGTGAGTAGCAGTGAGTTGCCTTTTCCCTCTCTTCTGCTGGAGATCCTTGGCAGCCTGCTTTTGGACTAGTGAAGCTGTAGATAAGAGATGTTATGCAGAAGAACAACGACTGATCAGGAGTGTGGCTGGGTGGGTGGGTAGGTAGGGGTGTGTGTGTGTGTGTGTGTGTGGAGGTGGGGATGGGTCAAATAACCTTTGGTCAAGGCAGGCCTTTCATCCTTGGTTATTGAATGCTATTCAAGCATATCCTCTATCTGTCTCTAGATAGCATATATGTAGCTAGTTAAGTGTATATGATAACTATCCCCCTGCCTTCCCCGGTTCTCCTTGATTCTAGTTATGGTCATTTTACAGGTTTCTGAAATTGTGTGTGGGTTTCTCTGTGTTTTGAAAGCCTCACTAGATTGCTTCTCAGTGACACCTGTAAAAGCTTCTTGCAATCACTACATACTTACGTAAAGAGTATCACAAGTTACTATCCATGTTACTATCCATGGTGAGGAGAACCTCTTCTCTTTGGTTGTTTTGGACCAGACACTTATTGACTTTAATTGAAGCATCTCCTCTTGCATAAGAGGAGAGAGTGCACACTTTTGGGCTACTCATGATTTTTGTGGACCTGTTACTAAGTTCTGTCTTGAGTCGTCTGTTTTCCAGACTGAAGAATCCCAGTTTTCTTTTTAGCTCATTGGAAACCATTTCACTCCCTTTTGTCTTCTCTGCTATCTTCTGTTTGAGATGGAGGGCTGGAACTGCATGTGATATTTCAGATGTAGGCAAACTCTGGATTTGTAGATAGATGTCCTCTCTTGATCTTCTTTCCTAATGAACCCTAACATTTGATTTGCTTTCTTTTCAGTCCTCTTGAGCATTGATCTGATTTTATTTATTTATTTATTTTTTTAGAACTTTCTTGTCTCCAAATCATATTCCAGATCAATAATATTCAGCTCATCTGAGTACTCCGCTTTATATAAGAAGTTGTGATTATTATTTCTGTGTGCATAATTTTCATTTCCCTTCAATGAGCCAGTAATTGTCTGGAAGCTTGTGGAAACTAGCAACTCCAAACTGTTGTATTTGTGCTGGTAATTGTTCTAGGTCTAGAAATCTTAGTAATGACTTAAACTTTACTGAAATTTATTTAAAAAAAAAAAAAAAAAGAGCTGATCCCCAAAAATGTAAAAATGAGAAATTGTTAAAGTAATCAGTAAAAAGACTAAAGTAACTAGTCTTTGAATTAAAGAGTTTCCTGATCTGTGAAGTTCACTGAGCTTAATTCATAAGCTATCTATTGAATGTAAGACTTTAATTGAAAAACATCTTGGATTGCCCTACCAAGGTCTTATGGCCAGTGGTTGACTCCTCAGTGCATATACTGTAGGAAGACTGATGCTATAATCTGAAAGCTTTGGTTTTTCAAAGTGGTCAGGTTCCTGCAGTTGTTCTCAATAAGGTATCTGTGATAACTGTGATTTTTTAGGTAAGTGGTACTCATTGAAATGTGCAAATCATGCTTTTTCTTTTTAAAGGACTTACTGAAGAACAATCAAAAGTTATTTTTACTGTTCACCTCTAAGAAAATTGTATTTTAGTGGGAGAAAGTGTGCTGGTTAGCAAGGCTGTATATTGGCATTGACACATCAACAGAAAGCACTTCTGGACTATTGCTATCAACGTTTTATTGCTTCAGATAGCTCAAGTGAGGTCAAGTCAGAGCTTGAGCTGGAATCCTTAAATCAAGGCAAGAAAATAGTTATGCATCTTGTAATAAATATTGCTAAATTGTAGGATTTGGGAAATTACATTAAATTCCTGAAGACACTTAAAAATCATAATGTTTTTGTCTTACTGGTTTTATCTAATCTCTGGGAACCTTGACATGCAAGTTGTTATAGNACTTTTTACACATGCTGCTACGAGAAGGTGAATTTTAATTTTATTTCTTGCCTGTCCACAACTTTGAATAGCACTGCTTGGAGGTTAGTAGGAAGAGGGCAAATGAGAGACAGATCATTTGGTCACAGAAGTTTACAAAAACTATTTCCTGGAAACTGTTGTGCAGAATTCTTTGTTAATAATAATGATGGAAGACTTTTGTCTCATGGGAGATCCTGAATCCTTCCTATGTCAATGAGGAGCGGAAAGTTGCTTGCTAGGCAAGGGCTTCTTCCATTTTCTCCTGCCTGTGTGCCATTGCCTGGCTTAATGGTGCGATGCCTCTATAGTTATGCTTGTTCCAAGTAGTACCCATTCTGGCACCTGGGTGACCTATACACTAATGGGGCTCTGCTCAGGCACGGCTAAAACAGTCTGTTTTGTTGTGGTAAAGTCATGGCACTACCAGTTTTCTTATTATTCCTTGACCTTTATCTAATTCACTTTGGAAATCTTCATGTATATTCCAAATTACTGTCTATTCAGCTCAGTCCTTGCACTGTATGTGTGTTGTGACATTGGAAAGATAAGCGTATTAAAATGTGAGGATGTAGTTAAATGTCTTCCTGCTCTTTTTTTATAATTATTTTTTTAACCACACTGTTTTGTTTTATGCTTTGTCTTTCTTCCACGTTTTTGAAATATAAATCCGAAGAAAGGACCAGCAGGGTGCTTATGAAGTAGTGAGATACAGGATATGGAGAATGACCAGTTCAGATCAGGTCACAGTATGTGGATTATGGGAATAGAGTGGAGCTAAACTATGCGCTTTCACAAACTTTGGGTTAGCACTATATAATTAAAAGCGGACATAGGGTCAAGCCCTTCATTTACAACATAGAAGTTTTCTGCAGGGAACCTCCTTCTGACAGGGAGAACAAGTTGAGTGAGAGATTGCTGTTCAGTGAAGGTTGTGAAACCCCTGCTCTTGTCTGCTAGTCCTTTTGATAGTCTTCGTGTAGACTTGTCCATTCTCTCCAGCCAAAACATGCTAAGATAGCTTTTACAGAAATTTGTATGGAAAGCATTTACATGGCATAGTCTTCCTATTACAGAATGACTATACCTGAAATAACACTTCACATAATAGCAGCTGTGGAAGATGAGATTTGTGAAAATAGTTACATTAGGTCACTTGGAAACGAGTTTGTGTTGTTCTGTCACTGTTTGAATGTAGAACAGATTCCTGTTTAAGTAAAACAAGGCCTCTCTTAAAGATCTTATTGGACTTCTTACTCTTGGTTTGCATTAAATTATTTATGAGCTAGGCCAGGTATTAAATTTGAGGGGGAGAAGGAAAGCAGTAGCTTCAGGGTCATGAAATGTAGCTAATTTCAAACCTTGTAATTTAGTTTAGATTGAAACCTAAATACATTTAAATAGATGGGCTGCCAGTTTATCTTCTAGCCCAGGCATACCAGCCTTCCGCTACTTGTTGCCTGTGTGAAAGCCTTCTCTGTGCTTGAGAGCTTACACACGACTGGCATAGTGCAGTTCTCCTTGGTTACAAGGCTTTTTTGTTGATGCTGCTGTGTAAAATATTCAGCAATTTGGAATTTGGGTTCTGTAGGAATAATTGTCTTAGATATTCAGTCCTGTGCACGTTTTGCTGATCACTTTGTGTGGAGGGGCAGTGCCTCGTGAGTGACGGGGAGAGTTACGGCCGGGCCGAGGCAGGAAGAATGGCTGAGGAGAGGCCGGTGGCAAGGGGATGTGATAGAGCTCCAGCCGTGTTCCCAGCGCAGAAGGATTTAGAGGGCCTTTAGGGGCTCCAGGTTGCAAATTGGTGCTGCAGTGGCAGGAGAGGCTGTTGAAGTCTTGCAGGTGTTTGCTGGGTAGTCAGGAGCGCGGGTGGATTCTTCTTGGATCAAGCCCGATCTGTTGACCCGGAGCAACTTCAGAGGCCAAAAGCAAGTGGCCACCGTGTATCAGTGCTTGCAACTAGTAGAGCTTCAGGCTCATTTGAAAGGAAATGTGAAGCAAAATGCTACAGTAGATGATGTTTATGTATAAGAAAGCTGCTATGGGGGAAGGAGTGGCTCATCGCAAAGAAAAACAGTTTTCTTAAGAGACAAAAGGTTTAGGTTTCAAGTACTGTTTATCCTTGTTGCAGAACTACATCCTCCCTGAAGTTTAGTCACTTACAGCATGAAGACAAATAGATGGCACTTTCAAAATGAAGGTGATTATCTAAAAGAAGAAACATGCTATTTTAGCCTTTTTTTTTAAGAAAAAGATTAATTTTCTTTTTGTATTTAATGTTCTTTCAAGAACATTTGCCTGTTGCAGCTTCTGAGTTCTTATTTCTTCTAGTTGATTTTTGGATTCAAAATATATGTTAAAATATATTAAAAATCAGGATGGAAAATAATTCTGATGCCTGCTATCTTAATATTCGTGTCTGCTAAAATGGTGAAAAATACCTTTGCTGCCTGTGTGTTGTGTACCTGTGCTGCCTGTGCATCTGCTGACAATACTCTAATTTACAGACTTTTAACAGCTCATCATAGCTTCAATAGTTTTAAGTGACAAGTCTTCTCTTAAAAACGCCAAAGTTCGTATGTACTCTGTTGATATGAATTTATACTGGTAGGGGTTGTTTGCTATCAGTGTTGTTTCTTCCCATACAGAAATAAGGATGCCTTACCTGGACTTAGCTTGTGAGATAAAATACCCATATTAATTTTTTTGTAGCTGAACATTTTTGAGCAGTCTTGGACTAAAAGCAGTCCCAATATTATATTGACTAAAAGCCCCTGTATTCTGTCATCTTCCCCTTCTCCCTCCCTTTGTCCACACTGCCAGTTCATGGCTTTATTCTGTCCCTTGTGACACAGATGGTCTTTTTACTACTTTGTACTCTGCCTGCTATTCCTCCTAATGTTTTCAGACTTGTATCATTTTTTGTCGTGTACTGCTTTCTCAAATTTCTCCTTTTCTTGTCTACTTCTGTGCTGTCATCAGAGTAGCAACTTCTAGTACTGTTCTCTTCTGTGTTATTAAAAAAAAAAAGTTGTATATGAAATACTTATGCTTGTCATGTAAAATTGAATTTAAAAAATATATTTTTTTCATATTAAGAAGAAACATTCCAAGCAGATTTCCTCTTATTTGGATTGGGAGGGATATAGCTCTTGCACATGTTTGCTCTTATATAACATATGACTTGACCCTTCCGACTTAAAAGACAGGTTTAGATATATAGGTGTATATCCCTTGTTGTATAGGCCCTTGATAAATGTGTTATTCATTATTACACTTAATACGAATACAGCAGATTTTAACTAGCTGGCTTAGTTTGCTCTTCTGTAATCTACTTACTGCAATATGGAAAGCTGATGCACAGTTAGCCAAGTCTGGTTTGGAATATCTAAATTTCATTCTGGGCCTTAAAGACAGGACTTTGTTTTACAGGCATGTGAACTCAGCTGTTTAACTGGAAAAGGTGGTCTGTCATGTTGAAGATCTTGTATCTTTTGTCTTGTATCTTGTACTAGTGAACTAAGGATGATGTTTGTCTAGCCGTGCTTCTAGTTGTGCTTTGCTTTTTAGCAGCAGGGGGCTGTCACAGGAGTCACTTTTCTTTCCCCTGCTAGTTAAAAACTTAATTGAGAATCATGTAGCCTTCTTCAGTAAGCAAAGCAGCAATTATTATTGTCTCCCCCCCCCCGTAATGTATTCTCCCCCTTATTTTTCTTCTTTTTATGATTTCTTTGTTAGGTATGTACTGAATTGAGTCCTTTGTCAGGGCTTTCTTTGCTAGTTTGTTGCAAAGAAACAATCTAATCTATGAGAACCTGATTACGTATAGAAATAGTTGGGAAGGTTTCCATGCTCACGAGGGGGTGTGAGGTAGGTGTTGAATGACCTTTTACCCGATGACAGTTAAATTGTTTAGAGACAATAGGTTGGCTTAAATTCACCGATGGTTTTCTGAATTGCTTTTCAAAGCAAAATGTAAAAGTTGAACGTGGATTATGCAACCACAGGGACAGGCAGCGTGATCAACTGGCTTCCAGGTGTCATCATTGTCAGGGTTACACGGGCACGTGAAGCGGTGATGCACGGTAGCTGTTGAGTTAGACCATTCCATGATGCCAGTCCCCAAATATGCTGCTGTTACGATGATGCTGATATCTCCGCTGGGTGAGGAGACAGCAGGGATGGGGGTGGGATGTGAAGGCATGTGACACTGCAGACATCACCACTGTGACCCCACGCACGACAGCTCTGTTTTGCTTCAGTGCTTTTTGCAACGAGGTGGGCAGCACGTGCTCCTCACCCACAGCCTGTGCCCTCCCTCGGGCCCGACAGAGGAATGGCGCAGTGGTGCCCTGGGGTCGGGGGCAGAGGTTGCGGGAGAGCTGCGCTCAGTGCTGCTGCTCAGTTTCGCCAGTCCTCGCTCTCCTTTACCTTCTGACTCGCACTGGTGCAGTGATGTTGATGTATAATCATCCCTAGCATGGGAAATGGTGTTAATGTTTATTGGCTTTGTCTTTACTTGGTTTGTTCGTGCCAATTCTCATCTATAATACAGCATACATAAAGATATAAAAATGTGTAATGAACACCGAACATCTGTACAGCATGCTTTTGAACGTTTTTTTGGTAAGACTGTTTGAAATGCTGGCTGGCTATTTAGAATATCCACAAAGGAATCTTGTGATCTTAAAATGTTTTATAAAACTTGTCCTAAATATTTTAAGACAATGTCAGGCTTTTGCAAAATTACTTTATGTTAATGCAACTCTTAGGTTTAAAATGTCATTTGTGCTCCTTTTGCAGTAGGCATGTGTGTGAGACAGAAAAATAAGCTGAAATGATCATATATTAAACTGTATGTGATAAAATGTACCTTGAATATGTAGTATGTTAAGTATTTTTCCTATTGATGTTGACTTGAATTTGAATGCTTTCCATAATATATATATTTTTTTTCCGATTAGCCATTAGGGTTACAGATTGTTATTTAATGGATAGTCTATTAATGGACTTCCCACCCTAATTACTAAAATGAGTGCCTTGCAAATGCACTAGTCAATCAATGAATGAATGTGCGTGCTGGATCTCGAACTCTCCTCTTTGTCACTGGGCTGCCTCAGCTGTTTAGACTGGAGATACCTTGTGAATCTGTCTTCTGAATTTTAGCCACACCTCAATCATATGTAGAGATACCAGTTGTTAATATTTTGTCAATGAACTCAAAATTGTTGCTCAGATGTTACTATTAGTTGTTCTTTTAAAATTCTATTATTCATGATAAAGTGTGAGCTAGAAATGTGTGTGTGCTTGTATTAATACCAATAAATACATATAAAAGCACATGTTTCTTTCAGTGTCCTTTGGGGGTCTTGCCATGTGCGGGTTCTTTACATCTCTTTTGGCTCTGGCCTTAATTGTTCTTATGTTGCATTCATGTAAAATCATTACTTTAAACTCACAAAAGATATGCCACTTAGCGGTAATGGGTTGTGTTTATATCAAGCTGCAAGATGCAGTATAGTTAAGTTGTTTAAGCTATTTTGTTGAAACCAATCAAGAGATGCATCGTGGAAGTAGTAGTGATGAGACATGATCAGGGCTATTGTTTTGAGTGCTATTCTGCTTCTAAAACCTTAGGATGTGGTTTTGCTGTCAGTCATCTTTTCCATTACTTTCATCTTAGCATATTAGATGGTTAGCTGCTTTTACTTTTGTTGTAACCACCTCTTGCCACTGTGGGATTGGCACTCTTACGTCTTTTCTCCTGAAAGGATTAGCTTTCTAAACTTTGGGTTTTATACGTCCTTACAGATTTTGCTGCATTGTGAGACCACTGAATAATAAATAGAAGCTGATGTACAATAAACTTGTTTTTCTTTACTTTTTTGCTGCGTTCAGTAGTCCAGGGACTAGTCTGAAAGCTGTCATCTTCCTGGAACCAGGAAAGTAGAAGTTTGCTGAAGAACTCAAATTTCAGTATGAAGCTTACTAGTGTGGCTTGTAAACAACAACAAAAAGCGTGTTACTTAATCATCCTTTGCCACTTTTGACTTTGTGTACAAAAGTTTGTTCTTTCTGAATGTTCTTGGTGCATCCCAGCCTGGACGAGAGGTTCTTGTGTGTGCACTGCCTGTAGAGAGTCTACACGACTTATTAGTCTTCTGGCTGGAAAATCCCAGAATGCTGAACTGAAGCAAAGAAATGAGTCTGTTTTAAGTTGAAATCACTCAGTGACTACAACATGGTGAATGTAATAAACTTGATGGTGAAAATACTGGGATGGTAAAGCCTTGTTTTCACCTGGGTCCTCACAGCTGAACCAGTAGCCACACAAGTAGCTAGAAAGGTGTGGGGTTTATGGCAGATATTAAATTTCTGGACAGTTGTTTTCTTTTCTGGCCTTTTTTTGTCATTGGTAAGAATGTTATAAATCATTGCTAGGAGTTACAAAAACAACGCAAAACGCTACCACAACAACTCCAGGTCAAATAGACTTGAAAGAAGGCTGCTAGCTATGGTGCAAATCCGGATCTAAAATGGCTCAGTTAGTTGGTGTAATCCTGGCTTTCAAAAGGCATCCATTTTCTTCCCCTTTCATGTGGATGGCTCTAGATGTGCTGAATAGCTTCTTAATGTCATAGGCTGCAACCCAAGCTGTGCTGCGTGTTTAGCCATCTTGCTCCCTTTGGCCAGCTTATCAAAGAGCTGATACAACATGGCTCTTTCAACATAGCTTCCAGTCAATCATTTTGAAGCCTTGGAGACAGCCAATATCAAGAGATACAGATAAGACTGCAGGCTTTGCAGAAATGCTAATGGTAGATGGGAGTGCATTTATATCCCTTCAGGCAACCTGTCTCCTTGAACCACTGCAGTCCGCAGCTACTAAGAAGGAAGAAATGACCATCATTTTGATAAATTTTTGTTACTGAAGTTATGTTTTTACATTTGACTTTCTAGCCAAGCCTCTGAAGTTGGAACAAGTAGGCATGGTACTGTTTCAAAAAAGCTTCAAAGATCATGTTGATTTTAGAAATTGTTTCCAGTGTTTGGATCTTCATATACTTTGTTGAGTCTATTCTTTAAAATGAATATATCTGCCATGGCTCAGCTATAGGTAAACTGGACACATATATCAACAACCCCTGGAATTTTTAAGGAAGACATTAAGGTAGATGTTTAAATATTTTCTGTGTTCTGAAGTTTGCCTTACAGAACAAGAACATCTACCAATAGCACTGGAGACAGTAATTGATGTCTTTTAACATCGCTAAGAAGCTATATCTCTGTATCCTTAACAGAATTCTGATAACCATTTTTGGTAGCTTTGATAGGTTGGTTTGCAAAGATAAATTCACGTTAATGTTACAGAACAAAAAGGTGATGCATATAGCTACACACCTGAAAAACTGTGAAATAAGAATGTTAGTAATTAATCAGTTATAGGTTCATCAACTGTTTGTACAAAAGCTAAGAGTTTGTGTATATGAGACGAGCAGACCTGCACTGAGGAGTTGAAAGTGTTGTGAAAGCTACTTGTTTGTTTGGAAATTTGTTGAGGAAAAATACCTAGTAAGTCAAACTTTTCTGTTACATTTAAGTGGAAAAAAATATTCCTATGATTTGAAACATTGATATAAAGTTGAAAAACATGTGTTATATATGTAAAGCAAGCAGGTTTATGGAGGAAGAATTTTGTGGAAGGAGGTTAACTTTTGATGTGGGATACTGAGAATGAAGCCAGGATGAAGCAGAGCTTGGCAGGGCTGTAGTAAAAAATGTTGTCATTCCAGGTGGGCATTTCCATTTGTGAGCCTCTTAGCCTGGCTGATAACTCTTGCTGCAATGAAGGTTCCTTGATTGTAGACTTGTGTTACAGGCGATGCTGTTCTATGGTAATTTAACTGTCTTCTCTAGCTGCTTTTGGAAGATTGTTTGTGTGAGATAAGTTAGTCTTGTATACCAACAGCAATAGACCAGATGTTAAAAAACCCGAAGTGTGCACAGCTATAATGTAAAGACTTGCCATGCTAAGGTGATTATCATTTTAGAATGTTATTTAACCTTTTATTGTCTTTTTGACTTAATCTAAATCTTTATCCGAATCTTTCACTTGCATGAAGTACGTTCAGTTTACTCACAGATGGAAATGGCAAGGGAGGTTTTATTAATTCAAGAAGCTCAGAACAACCTACTGGAAGGAAATATAGTTGTATTTGGAAAGGTTTACACACATTCTGTAACTATCAAGACGGAGATATGATGGACCTTGATTATGGATTCTTAGGTGCTGCAGTTTATATAAGAAATACTAGAATTGCCATGGAAAGGCAATTTTTTTTAAATCATGGTGAAGTTTAGTAATTATATGCTTCAAATTTGTTTCTATTTCCAGCAAGGCATCATTATTCTTTTAATCAAATTCTTCCATGTAAAGAGCTGTCCATGATGTTGTGTCCTGTCCCTCCAACCTTTGGAAAGAATAAATGGTGGTTTTGAGGTGTAGAAGCTAGTGGGGTTTTTTTTGTTTGTTTGTTTGTTTTTTAATTAAAGTATCTCTTTAAGGTGCTTTGGTATAGTTTTATTTTTCTATGCTTAACCTGTTAGGGTGAGATTTATTTATTTATTAACTACAATTTCATCAATTTTTTTCTATGTTTTCATGAAGTGTACTGGTAGGGCTGGATTTTAGAATCTCTGGCTGGTGCTGGTAGAAACAGCTCAAACATCACTGTTTAATTTCTTCCCAGGGCATTTAAGATGGATTATTTGCCTTTGGGGCTGTATGCATTGAACATTTTTTAACCAGTTTTAAAACTGGTCGGAGCAGTAGTGTGATCATGCGCTCTCTCTTTTTTTTTTTTTTAAAGATGGTGCTGGTTTGTCTGACCTGTTTACTGTTGAAATAGTTCGGCAAAATTCCCCCAGACTATACTGTTAATGCCCTGCTTACTGCTCTCCAGACACATTAAGAATTTCTTGTTCACCAAAGGGCGTTCATTTACAACTCTACAATTTAAAATCTCTTTGCATTTATTTCTTCTTGTTTCAGTACATGTTGTTGTCAAGCATGCCTTCTTAAAGGTCAAAGTGATTTGTAGGTGTGAGCACAAATTTCAGTGTGATAATTCGGAAGCGTTATATGTAGAAGGTGTTTATTTGATGCATTTATCTGCTACTAAATTTAGTTTTAGTTGCCTTGAATTGTGTTTAAATTTAGGTGAGATCTGAAAGTATTCTGACAAAAGATATGTTCATAAATCTGTTATTTAACTGATAATAAAGTACTCTGGATGGGAGGTCAGAGTTCGCTTCCTTCCACTGTTATTATTGCTAATTTAGATCTGGTTGTTTTTCTGTGTTATGTTGGCCTTTTGCTTTGGTGAGACTCATGTCTTTGAAATGGTAAACTGCATAAGAATGTTCTATGAATTTGAGGAGAATGTTTTTAAGTTTTTGGGTCTGCTGCTGAAAGAGAAAAGATAGTTATCTTCAGTCCCCATGGTGAAGAAGCATCATGGTTTTTGATTCCGCACCCCCCCCAGCTTAGTCCTTCTCTATTAAAAAGCAAAACCCCAAAACAGTCACCATGACTGGAAACGTTTTTTGGCTAGGTGCTGATATAAAGCTATTGTTTACTGGCATTGTAGTTTCATCTTAGGCACTTAATGATGACCTATTTTTCTAGGAGTGTTTAACATACCACATACCAACAGCACATTTTTTCCAGCTTTATTTTCTAGCAAGCTGTTATGGCCATTTTTCAGAATTGCTGACAGCTCTCAGCTGTAGTTTCCCCACACATGTGGCCAGTACTGCGTATGCCTATACAGTATTTTGCAACAGACCCAAAAGAGCGTGCTCTGAGCCTGAGGAATGCCGAGTCGGCACTTGTCCCCAAGCTGTGCCGACCCCACATGTTGCCCAGCCCACACTAGCACGATTTTCCCAAGCAGGGCTTGAAAGTCCAGGCTGGCCACCACGCTAACACAGTTACAGAGCTTCCCGGTGGCTCTGTGTGCGGGCAGGATAAAGCTCGCATCTGCTTTGCAGCTGGAGTGGCGTGAGCCCCAGTCTGCCAGGTGTGGATGCCCTCACTGCGCTTGGTGAGCCTGGCAAACGGCTGCCTTGCTGTAACCCGCTGCCTTGTGGCCGCACACATGGCTGGGCCTGGGAGAGAGCCCACAGCAAAAGTGCCGGCCTCAGTGTGGTCCCTCCAAGAAGTTGTTAACGAGGAGCCCACGTGCTTCTTAAGAAGCCGTGGTTTGTTTCGGGTGCGTCACTTGGGATGTAGTCACTGGAATGCTTAAATGGCAATGGGAAGACAGTTTTTTTGTGTCAGAAAAAGGAATCTTTTATGCTTATGCTTGTTGGAGAAAGATTTCACTGTCTTTCCTGGACTTGGCTTTGCTTCTGCAAAAAAAGATTCTAGATTTTTGCAAGTAGTGGGATTTGCACATAGATGTGAAGTAGACAGTTTTCAGATAATGGTGGCAAACATTTATCTGAATTTACATTTAATTCATGAAGGGCATACTTAGGATCGGTGTTCTGTACTCCATTGGCCGAATTCTAGCCTCAGAAACCAAAATAGCTGAGCTTCTCAAACGTTTCATTAAACACTGATTGCCAAAGAGAAAAAAGGTATTACTAGGTATGTAACAAGTCGCAGCTATGGTTCTTGTCCTGGGCACTTTTCTTGTGGCTTTTAGAGTTCTAGAATTCTATTTTTTTTCTTGCAAATTTTCAACTCCACCCATAAAAAGCTAACCAAAAACTTTGAAACACACTTCCCTTAACTCAGAAGCTTTTAAACTTTTACAATTGGAAAAGTACTGAGGTGGTGATGTTGAGAGAATGCTTTTGCTTTTCATCACACGACAAAGCACCAAAATGTTTTCTGGAGAGAGGTGAATATCAATAAACGCTTTTATAATTCACAGAATGTCTTAAAAACGTTGTGTAGATAAGATCTCATTTGTTATACGTGACAAGCCTTTCTTGCTTGTTGCTATTTGTTAGCAGTAGGTCAATATATCCTTTACTTTTAGACTGAATCTATGCTTTCCTTTTAATCGAGAGCTAATGCCAGCTGCTAATAACTTCTAGAATGGGAAATCGCTGTTCTGGATGCATGTTTAGTTTGTGGAACAGAATAAACCCAAGATACTCTATCTTGTATCTTTGTTTCATTCAATATTTAAAGAATGAGTTACAGAAGGAAAATTATAATTCTTAGCGTATGGACTCATAAGATGAAAGACTATGACAGTTGCTACATTTGAAAGAAAAAGTTGAGTTGGAAAGATCGGTAAGAGGGACTTCCTGTGCTACATCAGAGCTCCATGGTCCCTGGACAGCTTGCATATTACAGAGGAGAGATTCTGGAACTGTAGGAGAAAATAATGGTTACCTCCTGTTACTTTCCTTCCAAATTTTTGCTTTCCTCTGTCTGCTTGATAAGGAAGAAGGAAGTGCTAAGTGTAGAGTAAATTGGGTTTGAATCCCTTAATGACAAGTTAACTACTTTGATGTACTATCTAGAAGCATGGGAGGTGGTGAAGGAGGTGATTACACTGATGCTAATGTATGTAATGGAAGCTTCACGTTCTCAGTTTCTTCAAGGAAGTCTTTGTGTTGTGATGTGATAGCCAAGCATCACAAGCATCTGGAATATCTATTAATTTTATACAGTTCTATGAAAGTAAAAGCAATAAAAAGAGGCCCCATTTTTTGGTATCAATTCAAAGCTCACTATCTGCTGCTCTTTTCTCAGCTAGCAAATTGTGAAACTATCATAAATGACTGATGCATAGCTGAAAGCATGGCAGTGACCATCATCACTGGAAATTTAATGTTCTGATGTACCAGAAAAACTGATTAGTAACAGCAGTGTCCCAGCAAGTATCTGCAGCAACAGTTGAAGGCAGTGAACCTTATCATGTTTCATGGATTCAGAGATGAACTGTGCGACAAGCCTCAGATTGTTTATGAATTGCTAATCCATCCCATCCTATAGCTTCCTTGGAAAGCAGATTTTGTATACCTGTCTCTTGGGAGAGATTTTAAAAACAAATGAGCCTGTAAGAGTAACTTTTATTTTTTTTTATGCACAGTGATATGTTATTGAAGAATGACAACTTGGGGTACATCTAGTGCTAATAAAACCTGAGACTGTTTTAATTTTTACTGCACTTGGTTCTCATGAAAAATAAATGTAAAGAATTGGAAGGGAGTACTTCAAATGGAGAAGTGAAATTTTTAGACCTTTTGCAGTAAAGCCCAAATAAGAGAGTACTGTCATATTGCACCGAGGCAATAGCTGCTCCTCTCTGATCACCAGCCCTCCGTGTAACAGAGTAAGGGAGTGAAATGCTGAGCAAGGATATCTGACAAGGATATAAAAAGTACCTTCTAGTCAGTGACATCGTCAGTTATATTTTCTTGAGTATATTAGCTGTAAGCATACTTCCTAATGTTTTTATTAATTCTACTATTATCTATTTGGTCAACAAAAGAAATGTAGAAATTTCACAGCCATTTGATCCCCTATTTATATTAGTGTGATAATTGAAGTACTGCAGAACAGTACTTAAAGACTTTGTGTAAAAGAGTTGGTCTAAACTTCACTAAAACTATTTATTATTTTTGTAATTGGTATCTTTAGGTACTGGATGACTTAAGACTTCCTTCCTAAATTGGAAGTTTGATGTTGTAGCTTAATAATTTGTCATGCAGTCATTAGTCTAACTGCATAATATTCTTTATTGATTTTTTTCCAAATATTTATCTGCGTTGATGGCTTATATAAAAAGAAATCTATATTAAGTCTTATTTTTTTTGCTTTAAAAAAAAAAACAAGTATAACATCAAATGAACATTCACTAGTGTATTTCTTTTTCACGTTTCAATATTTAGTCTTCATTTCCCTTTTTTCTTTCCTCATATTAATTAAGATGCTTCTGATAGAGGAGGACCTCCCCTCCTACCCATTCTCTCCTATTTTTAACAGCCTGAGTTGAAGAAGGCTGCTGCATTAGAAACATTAACGTGTGTGAATAGCCCCTGTATGCATAACATCTCAACTCAAAAAAAAAATATGCAAAAGTTCTTGTAAATTTAGCATCAATCTGCACTTACTCCTACTGTATTTAATCCTGAGTAACAGCTAAACCTCATTTCACATCACTTTTACGTATATCAGCCAACAATGATGAGAGAATTCTATGGCAGAACTCCCTCCTAAAGCAGAGTGGTGTCATTTGAGCGATGCTCCTTGGCTTCTTGCAGTTCTTGAACTAAGCTTTCTCCTTGAGTTCTTTGCATCAGCAGCAATGTTCAGTGCTCCCTCCTATAGGCAAAGTTGTACATTTGTCTAAAATTATGACTCTCTTCTGTCAGCTAGCTGCTTATAAATTACAGTGCCAGTGTTTGCATCTTGTAGAAATGAGAATTTAATTTTCATGATGAAATAGCATTGTGAAACATCAGTTGGTAAAAGGTCTAAAACAAAGGTATTCATGTGGTTACTTCATACTGTGACCGCTGATGTGATAGTTCACTGGTCAGTTGTAGACCTCAGTGAGGTGGCAGTTTTGGGGGCTAGAAAGTCACTGGCCAGATGGAATAATTAATCTGCCACTGTTTACTTCATGGGGTTTGAGGATGATGACGATGTCACCTGCAATTCCTAAATGATGGGTTCTTTAATAGATTTATGTCTTCCTATTATATTTCTGATATTTATCTTGTCTGATCATTATCTAATATTTTATGGTCAATTTACTTTTAAGTACCTTTACTTTTTAAACTGCAACTTGTGGGTTGAATAGAAAAATTGGAAACATAATGTCCTAGCTTTTTTTCTGGAAGTCAGAACAGTAGTAACTGCACACCGTTTTGAGACTTTAAATAAACAAAACAAATAAGTCCTTCCATCTTCTACTCTTCAAGGTCTACAGCTACAAAATATGAGTTATCTCTTCAGAGGAAAGAAAGATGCAATGAAGCAATTAGTCTAGCATATGAATCAGTAGCAGGAGATTTAAAGGTGACCCAAAAATGCTGATTGAATAAACATAATCTTAATTCATTTACAGCTGTGTAATTTAAAACTAACTCAAATTAGATCCTTCTGTGCTTACTTTCTGAAATTGGAGTTGTGAATATCTGTTTAGTAGACCTAAAAGCAGCGAAGTAAATGACTGTATCAAAGGATGAAGATGTCCACTTGTTCCTGAGAGCAAGAAAACACAAAATTTTGAAACCTCATCACAGTGGCATTGATACTAAAATAAAATAATACTTGGCCTAAGGAAAAATGTTTGTAATTCTTCCTGTTGTCACATACCATCTTAACTGTTTCCAGTTGTCTTTCAATATTTGTAAAAAGTACAATTGGTTTCAGTGATGCAGAGTTAGCATAGTCTTTTACATTTTCCATGTGCTATGGACAAATATAAAGATGATCAGAGGGAGGAAATTGCCCTACTTTTTTTTTTTTTAAACCATGGCAAAGTAGTTTGGAGGATTAGGTGAGATCCTAACTTTTGGTGGTTGTTTTTTGATTGAGAGTCAGTTAAGACTCTTACTGTTTTTAGTATTATTAATTGCATAACTGTAATGCGATAGTCACTTGTTTTGGATAATATTTGGGAATACTTGTCTTGCCTAACATTTTGTTTAAAACTATGACAATAGATTGGGGTGTGTCTGTCTTTTTCTAACTGAATGCTAGAGGAACTAAAATATTCTCTGGCAGTCAGTCCTCATCATTTTGTGTTCCCTGTTAATTAACATATTAAGACTTTTCATTTCTAGCACTTTTCTTTTTCAGGATTTTATAGGTCTCTAATTTATGGTTTAAAGGTTGTAATAGTGTTGAATAGATTGAAGTAGATGGGATTAGGAAGGCGGGTAGCAAAATATTTCTAGTAATCAAGTTTCAAATTTCATTACTACTGTTGCTGATGTATGTACAGAAACCAAGTCGTAGCAATTTTGGAAATGAAATTTCTTGCATTAGCCTGTGACCTCTCTGGGCTGAAGCCTGTCCCCTGGGAGGCTGCTGCTTGCCAGATCTGCATGCAGACGTGCTGGCCTTTCTTTACAACTGGAATCCATCTGTGGATCCAGCGCTGCCTCCCTGCAGCAAGGGCACCTCTAACCGGCACGCAAACTGTTCAGGGACGTCCCGAAGTAGCAAGGAAGAGAAGAACCTGGTTGCTGAGTGCTGTCTTATCCTCTTCCAGCATGTCCCATCGTTTCTTCCAGTGAGTTGTCTCTGACAAACAGCAACATGACAAAGCTGACGGTAAGAAAAATATGAGGTTTGATACCAAAACAGATTTGGGTACAATAAGTCAGAGGAGCTTTCAGTCTTTGCAACTATTTTAGCAAATGCGTATTCAAAGTGAACAAATGGCAGAGCAGTATGATTCAGCAGTGGCAGCTGGGGTAGAGATGCCATCTGTAGTTTGAAATGACACTCACAGTAGTGCGGAGTTGCATGACAGCTAACTACATGTAGGGTAGGTGGGCCCAGAGTGATACGTGATATTCCGGCTGTGGAGTAGCAGCGCTCAAGAGCAGATGTCCAGAGAGTATGAGTGATCCCTGGGCAGATCCAATATTGCTGATGTGTAGACT
The DNA here is from genome assembly GCA_013399475.1 of Chauna torquata. NCBI lineage: Eukaryota > Metazoa > Chordata > Aves > Anseriformes > Anhimidae > Chauna > Chauna torquata. The sequence continues at coordinate 165,380 of VXAL01012592.1, forward strand.
ATTGTTGTGGGTTTTGGGTTTGTGGGGAGGGGATTGCATCCAATTATATCAGATGGCCATGGTAAGTCAGAGACCTGCTGAGAGGGAACAGATGTGGATTGTTTTGGTAGAGCTCATTTTTGGAAACGCTCTGCTACAGAGTCACAAAAGCATTGGAAAAGGAAAATATGCCAACTGCTGTAAGAGTCTGCTATTACTGCTGGTTTGTAATTCCTGGTTCCCTCAGGATAAGAAAAGGTTAAGATTAGGTACCCAGGCAGATGTCATCAGCATAGATAACTGTACTGTAAGTTAAGGGTAACATTGATAAGAGCTTTGAATATGTGAAGCATTAATGCTCATATGGACTCTTCAGGTTTGTTCATTCGAGCTGTTTCTGTAGACACTGAAAAGGGTGACCAGTTATAGGGATGTTGAACAGTGGAAACAAGTCACTTAGGGGTATTTTAGGTAAACTTTGTGGTGAACTGTCTCAGTATACCTTCTAAATAGAGCAACATGGCATCATCAGTCATCAGCATTTTCCACTGTGAAATGCGGAGTCAAACTGACACCTTCAGAACAAAACCATTGCTAAAAACTAGCTCTGTCTCATTGGCTAGTCCATGAGACTTAGAGTTTCTTGCAGCAAATTCTGAGCAGTGATTTAGTTCCACAAAATATAAAGGATGTTTATCCTGATTTAAAGGAGATTATTTCTGTCACCAGACAGTGCTTGTTTACCATTGAGAAGGCTGTGAACAAGCAAAAAGTTGAGTTAATGGGATCAAAACAGTTGATATGTCTTAACTTTCCCCTGCTTCCCAGTGAACACCATACATTTCTTTCCTGGATTGCAGTACATTTGTAGATACATCTAAAACACCTACTATACTGTGTGATAGGCTCCAAAACTGTTGTAAAACATCTCTCAGAACTTGAGTGTGTAATGCTGAGTCTGTCAAGTTACTCTAGGGGAAACTAACTTGGACTGGAAGATCAGGAGTATTTTCTGTGAAACTGGACTATATAAAGAACAACACGCGGGTGTAATGGTGCATGGGCACCACAGGCACTGCTAGGCAGAAGACCCCACTTGCTGTCCAAAGACAGACTGATCACCGTTGAATTGTGCCTTCCCCAAAATCTGATATGTGGGCATTAAATGTACGTAAACGTTACAATGAGTTGTCTTGTACCAGAAAGTGCTGATAATCTCTTTTTTTTTTTTTTTCCTTCCAGCTAGTGAAAAATGTGTGTTGGCAAATTTGGTCTTGTTCAGTTCTGTTTACTATGTAGCCAGTAGGAGATGAAAGCAGTGCCAGACTGTTGAATAACACTGGCCTCTTGGTTTGGCTCTACCAGTTTTGAGATATGCTCAATCCCAGAGACAGTATCAAGGCAGCTGTAGTTACTTAAAGTCTCTCTTTAAAGAACAATGGCAGCTTGTTAACTACCTACTCATTCTGCCACATGAGCCACTCTGACTTTAAGTAGAAGATGTTGGCAGCTTAGATGGGTGGGACTGTATGTGATATTTGCATTGGAGACCTGTGGCAGCTGAAAGCAGGAAACCTAGCCAACCACATGGTTTGCTTGCCCACGGTCAACACTCCATGCTATCTGGCCTCCCTCTACATGCAGCTGCCTTATTCCTAACAACGGACTTGTGTCATTTCCTTTTTCTGACACTTGTTTAACCCCCTCAATCCCCCTCTTCCTTCACCCTCTGGATTGTTTTAATTGCTAAAACAGAGAAAAACAAATCCAACAACAATGAAAAAGGAATAATTTCCTTACAGTTGCTGCCACTAGTTCAACTCTGCAGAGTTGAATTGGCTGGCTTTCCATAAGTGGGCATAAATAGTGAATGGTTACAAAAATAAGTTTCTTCTGTTAAAATGGAGAGAGGAAGTGAAAGTGGAATGCAGCCAAAGTGATGGGCTTAAAGAGTCTCTTCAGCAGTACTGTGAATAGAGAAGAGTGGGAGAAGATGCATTTGTCAAGGGCATAGAGGAGATGCTGAAGTGATTGGGTTAAGGGGAGATGAAAGCTACAGAGAAGAGTTACAGAGAAAGTGTCTGGGAGAAGCTTTTTAGTTACCCTTCAAAAATGAGACATAGCTGGAATGAAGGACACAGGAAAAGGCTCGAACGCAGAAGTGAATGATGGATGGTGGTGTCTGTAGTACTAGAGAAAAGAGGTCCTGACCTGAGATCAAGATGGGAGGAAAGGAGTAAAAGGGCAGTTGTAACTGTGTTGTGCTGCTCTTGATAGCCAGACATTGTCAGGAAGACAACCTGAAATATAGTTTAGGCAGAAGGAGAACGCTTTGGAGCAGGGGTATAATGGCGTTAGCTGCATAGAGAAAAAGTTTGCAGATGTGTTTGCAAAAGAGGATACCCAGAGATGAGATACAGATGAGAAGACCTGGAGTACATCTTTGTCCCTTTGAAGTGTGTGCAGGTATTCAGAATAGCAGGAACCAAAAGAGAACTCTCACAGTGCCAGTGGAAGACATGAATTTCTGTTTGAACTTAAACCAGCAATTTCAATAGTCTAAATCTGTCGCTTCTTGTTCCTTATGAAAATGTGATTGACCTACTGTGGTGGTATGAACAAAACATTTTTGTTTTTCTACTGTTTTATACTTTTGTTGGGTGGACGATGGCAAAAGATGAGGGTGGTGGTGGGGAAGCTTTCATTCACACCCTGAGGCTGATTTTTCTTTTGTTACAAATTATGTATATTCCTCTGGTACTGAAGTGTTTCAATCTAAAACCAGCAAAATTTTATTATGCTTGTTGCTTTATTCATTGCATCCAGATTATGTGTTGGTTATTAGATATTGATTTTTATATTGTATTAAATATTTTTATGCTTTTCTTGAGTTCTTCTCTTCATGAAGTATTTTCTTTTGACTGTGTAGCTCTGCATTATGTCCTATACTTTAACTTTAAAATGATATCTTGGTAGTGCAGAGCCAATTTTTTTTTTTTTTTGAGTTATAGTACGGGAAAAAAAATAGAGAAGAATGTTTCTTCTGTGGAGTACTTTTTATTTATTTATTTATTTAGTATACAGAGTGACAAGTAATGCAGGTTGCAGGACACATTGCCAACTTAAATAATTTANAAAAAAAAAAAATTCTTCAAATTTTCTCTTTCCATGAGGTTTTCATTGTCAGACGAGATACGGTACAAATTTTAACTCATTCTTGGTCTTCTGATACCTCTTTAGAAGGTTATTTTGCTGCCTCTTCTCTCTTTTCCTTCACTACCAAACTGCCCCTTTTTAGGTAGTGGCATACCAAGAAGTGAATGTTTTGTCATATATACATTTTTATGAATATGCTAGCAAAGGCTGACTGAAAAGAGGTTGTGAAAATGCAGGCGTGTAGTATTTCCACAAGTTCTAGTTGGGTATGTATATATCTTGTCTAGCTTGAAAGAGAGAAGCTAGTATGAAGTTTGACTTCCTTTTTTTTTTTTTTTTTTTGATTTTAATGTGACCAAAGAGTAAAGAACATACTTCAGTACTCTGAAGAGTGAATCATATGGAACACATAAGATGCAGCATCCTTTCCAGAGTCTAGTTAGTCTTATGACTGCAGCTTCAGTTACCAAGTTCTCAAGTGCTATTTAAGGAAAAAAGTAGCTAGGGGGTTATAAATATACATGTATGGTTGACAATGGCTGAGAAAAGTACCGTGTGTATCTTTTAACTTTGTTTTATCACATCGGGACTACATCTGTACTCTGAACTCATTCTCAGAACCATAGTGATAGCCAGTTTCTTGCAGAGACCCATGTATGCTTCCCAGCACTGAGTGCTACTGTGAGAGAGCCTGCTGCTAATTGCACGTGGCAGGAGAGTGATGGGGAGTTACCAGCAGAAACCTTCAGATATTGGGCTTCTTATAATAATGTGTAAATGGGATGTGACCACTTGTGATTTCTTCGTTACTGATTTGTGTTGTGAGTCTACTATTACTCTATCTCATTGTCGTCCTTACAGCATAATTCTTCCCTCTCTCCCTCGCTAATTCTTAGTGTCCTCTGAGATAGTTAAGCAGCATAGTAACATCAAATAGTTATGGCTATTATTTCATGTGTTTTCTTCTTACTCAGTAACATGTGTTGGTCCAAAGACTGATCTAGCCCAGTATCTCTTTTCCAAATGCCCTGTTTTCATGCTCTTTCCTAGTCACTGGCAAGCCTGTAGATAGGCTTTCCCAAAATACTGCCTGTGGCATGTGGTCTTCTGAGCCAAAGATGCTTTCCTTATATGTAGTGTATCTCAGCTGATACCAGTGATTCTGTCAATCCTCTGTAGAAGCTCTAGCATCCTGTGGCAAGCAGCCCTATAGCTTAACATTATGGTGTTTAATTTTGAACCTGATAACAGTAACTTCATTTTAAACACCGTAGTGTTTTTGCACATACCACCACCACCAAAAGATGTTAAGTGATCTCTCTTTTTCCCCTTCCTAAATGGGAGAAGATGCATTTGTCCTATTTTCTATGCCAGCTCTGGCTGAAATGTCCTAGTCTGTTTGTTTATGTCTAACACTTTAAACATCCTATGGTCACCATTACTGGTTGTTCTCTAAGCCTTTTTCATTTGTGCTGTAACCTTTAGGAGCTTAAAAAAAGAGAACAATAAATAATGTCTGAATGAGGCAGCTCTGTGGGTTTATAATGTTGGAAATAAATGTTCTGAAGACTTTTCTTAACTTTTCCTTAAAAGTTCTAAGTGTCAAAGTACTTTTTAACTACTATTTAGCATCAAACTGATGTTTTCATGAAAATATCTAATTCAGCTGTAAAATCTTAAGACTGAACAGTAGTTGCCTGCTCAGAGCCTATTATTGGTAACCTATCAGTGCCTACCAAGACAAACCGTAGTTTTTGTTGTACTGGACGTGTATGCAATATATAACATAAAGGGATACATTTTTACTTGTGCTGAAATTGCAAGATTGTAAGGATCATGTTCTTCTGTTCTTCCTATGGTGCTTTGGGCTGTATGTCTTCAGGACATGGAGAGGTGATTGGCTCCAAACAAAATACTACAACTTCATTGTGCAGTCTAGCATGGGATTCATCTAACCTTCAGACTTACCTACATGCTGTTTCACGAAGCCACCACAGTGAGAGTATTTCTGTATTTAAGAAGGGGAGGGTTTAAACACAACTTGGGTCTGCTTTGAAAATACCATAATGCAGCTAAGTATTCTTGTAGTAGTTATTTCTGTTGAAAACGAAGTGCAGATTTGGAGATTAAAAATACAAGTTTCAAATCCTTGAGGTCAAGTCCCTGGGGAGTCACAGAATAATTTCTTCCACGGTGGTTAAATTGTAGTAAAAATACACTTTTGATTGTAAATATTTCTACCCTAAAATAGTGATTTCTTGCTAAACCTTTACACGCATATTTCAATTTGTCTGGAAAGAGTAATTTTTATTGCATGAATTCAGCTAAGCTTACTGGATGGCATTCCAAGATAATATAATGGGGTGTGTTGTTTGTTCATCTGAGGGCTAATTGTGATGATACTGAGAGAAGAGACACATTATATGCTTATGTGCACAGTGTATTTGTTAAATCAGTCTACAACAGTAAGAAGTGATTTACCCACACAATGTAAAGGAAGAAAATGAGTTGTTAGCATCTTTTTTTGTGTGTGCTCTGAGTGCGTTCACTAGTTTTGTTGTCAGATAACTTTCCTAATCAAATGTACCTAAAATATTATCTTGATAGCCTGTGAAATATTTTTGATAAATCTTACTTTGCTGTAGAATGAAGTAACAACTAATACAAAGAATAGCAAGTGAAATGAATCATTCATCTGATGTTCATTTGATTCCGTAGTGCACCTGTAAAGAATGACTTTGATTTGTGAGACTAAAGAGGAAGGGTGGAAGATAAGCTAAATCTCTGTTTCTGTGTACTTGTTGCTCTCAGCTTGTTTAATATGACTTTTGTGTATAATTCTGAATTGTATCTCAGTTCTTCTCTGATACTTTGCAATCCATGTTTAAGCATGGTAGTGCAATGGACAATATTATATGGGTCTGTGTGAGTAAAATGTGCTAAAACTTGTAAGGTAGAGCTTTGTCTTGCTATCAGAGAAAATATGAAGTATTACTGAGAGAAATTTAAGATGAGGCAGTATTTTAAACAATATTAGGTTGGGCAAAAGCAAGGACCTAGGGAAGTGTACAGGCTGTTCAGCCTTATCTCAATCCCTGTGAAGGTGATGGAACAACTAATCCTGGAAGCCATTTCCAGGCACATGAAGAACAGCAAATATCATCTACATACATGTCAGTGAGGCTTCTTACATTGTTTCCTGTAAGATCTTCATAGACAAACTGAAAAAATACAGGCTAAATAAAACAATGAGGTGGATGAAGAACTGGCAGAGCAGCCGGGCTCAGAGGGTGGTGATCAGTGGAACAAAGTCTAGTTAGAGGCCAGTAACTAGTGGTGTACCCTGGGGGTCAATACTGGGCCCAATCCTGTTATCTTCATTAATAATTTGGATGATGGGGCAGAGTGCACCCTCAGCAAGTCTGCAGATGACACAAAACTGGGGGGAGTGGCTGATACACCAGAGGGTCATGCTGCCCTCCAGAGGAACCTCAACAGGCTGGAAAATGAGTTAATAAGAACCTTGTGAAGTTCAGTAAAGTCTTGCACCTGGGTAGGAACGACCCCGCACACCGATATATGCTGGGGGCCACTCAGCTGGAAATCAGCTTTGCAGAAAAGGACTTGAGGGTTCCTGGTGGACACCAGGTTGAACATGAGTCAGCAATGTGCCCTTGCCACAAAGAAGGCTAATGGTATCATGGGCTGCATTAGGAGGAGTGTTGCCAGCAGGTCGAGGGAGGTGATCCTTCCCCTCTATCTAGAACTGGTGAGGCTACATCTAGAGTGCTTGATCCAGTGCTGGGCTCACCGGTACAAAAGAGATGTGGAGGGTGCAGCAAAGGTCCACAAAGATGATGAAGGGACTGGAGCACCTCTGCTATTAGGAGAGGCTGAGAGAGCTGGGACTGTTCAGCCTAGAGAAGAGAAGGCTCGAGGGGATGTCATCAATGTCTATAAATTCCTGAAGGGAGGGTGCAAAGAGGACAGAGCCAGGCTCTTCAGTGGTGCCCAGAGCCAGGACAAGAGGCAATGGGCACAAACTGGAACACAACAGGTTCTGTCTGAACATCAGGAAGCACCTCTTTACTGTGCAGGTGACGGAGCACTGGCACAGGTTGCCCAGAGAGGTTGTGGGGTCTCCTTCCTTGGAGATCTTCAAAAGCCACCTGGACATGGTCCTGGGCAAATGGCTCTAGGTGGCCCTGCTGAGCAGAGGGTTGGACCAGATGACCTCCATAGGTCCCTTCCCACCTCATTCACTGATTCATTTTCCACCATTCACTGATTATGTAGATAGGAGGCCAGTACACCTGAAATCTGCCATTTGCTGGTCTGTATCTCAGCAAGTCTTTCTCTAAATTTGGAAACTTGGCGATTTCCTATGGATACAGAAACCTTGTCTGTGTTTTCAAAATACATTTAGATTGTTCTTCTTTCTGGACTTTCTTTCATGAGAGTATTGCTGGATTGCATGAGAAGATTTGAATGCTTGCAACTGTTTTCTTCTATGAAATGGGAAACTAGAGTGTTAACTGCAGAGGGGATGTACTTCTGATGTAAAAAGGTTTGGCTTTTTGTTCAGTAATGCCTGTGTGTAAGAAGATTCTTTTCATCTCAATATTACACCTTACCCCTCTCATTCATGTGCGTGAGTTCTGTGATTCGTTGCTAGCATAATTCTTCATGTACCTTCCTGTCATGTCTTGAAAGATCTCCTCTGAGAGGTTCTTGTTATCGTTTTCTCCTATGACTATGGATTTACACCACGCCTGAACTCTTCAGTCATCTTTCTGCCTTCTTGGACTTAGCTCCTTCAGTGGCTTCAGAAATGACCTTTTGTAACAGCTTACATCATTTTCAACATCAGAGCCTTTTCCATTTCCATGGAGTTAATTTGATCTTCCTTTTCGCGTGACCATTTTATGCACAGTCTCATCAAAACGGAACTCTTCAATTTTATTAAAAACACTGCGTATTTTGTAAGGACTCTCTGAGCATAAATGCAGTTTTCCAGTAGCGTATCTTAATTAGAAACTGAGGTAGAGAATAATTCTTGCTTTGTCCAGTCACACCTTCACATTTCCCATGTCTTTTTTTTTTTTTTTTCTTCCACACCGCTCATCTCATCCTTATTTTCTCTTTACTTAGGAGTTTATTTTCCTGTTACTGGACTTTCTGTCTGCCCATCCTTGTCAATGGCAGGAAAGGGGATCAATTCCTGTAACTGCTTCACCTAATGCTCACCTCCTCCTAGGAAGTCCTCAGCTTTCATGTTGGCCATATTCCTTATGAGCTCTTTGTCCTTCTGTTCCTTGAGCCCCTATTATAGTTTGGTGTGTATAATTTATGCACTCTCTACTTATTTCATTTGTTTGTCTGGTTTCTGCACTGATGCTGTGGTAGCTTCTGATAGTTTATGTTGTCCTCAAATAATTCTCCTTTTTGTGTTTGAATGGTTGCTCCTGCTGCCCAGCTGGAAACTTGTGCCTTCATCTACTGAGCAAAATTTTGATACTTGTATCTGCTCTCGATAACAGATTGGTTTTGGAACAAGTTTTAATTAACCTATTTTTACCCCGTCACTGTGTTTTATGGTTGAACTGTCAAAATTTTAATAGGGTGGCTGATGTGGTCATTAGGCCTGCTTTTCTGGTTGAATTGCTGACGTGATTAGGAGAGCTAAAATTTAGCTGTAAACTTTTTTCTTCCAAGTCCTTGTTTCAGCTTTTTGTCTTGGAGAGCAGGTTACAAAATAACCTAGTGCTCTGAATCTATAGAAAATTTTGTGATTTAATGTAATGGATGTTGGGCTGTCTTTGCTCAGCACTCCTACTGAGTTTGATCGCATTCTTATCCATTAACTTTTAACAGCATATTGTGAGACCATTTAGGAGAAATGCCGGAGCCTGTGATATCTACATAAGATTGTCTATAAATAAGCACTAACAGTGCCTTGAAAAAAGGTGTTATTTTCGGAAGTAGCATTGTAAGACCACATAGCCGTAAATAATCAAAGTGATTGATTTCATTTTTGAGCTCTCAATTGTCTTTGAAATTTGTCTTTGAAGTCATAGAATTTACTTGCTGGCATTTTTGTGACTATTGGTAGAGTCACAGAAATATGATATGACTTTCTCCCACCCTATACCCCCAAGTTATTTGTATTCAGAGGTGTAACTCTTTGTCACTGGTGCAATTGGTCACAAGTCTTCTCAGTGCACAGGAGGAATACTAAAGCTAGCAGTCTATGAGCTGAAATACCAAGTATCCTTGGTGTTTTGTGAATGTTGACAGTTGTGTATTAATAAAAAGATCAGTTCGCAACTTCATGATACTGTTCAATCTCTTCATGGTTTTAGAACTACATTGTGAGCTGAAATGGAAATTGTCTTGGTAGCTTCAGTTATATAAAGTGATCTCCATGCGTATGGCTATTTGCTCTCTATTGCCTTGCCCATGCCAAGTAAGGATGAAGGAAACATGAAAAACAAATTAAACAGCTGTGATTCTCCACAGCTACCTGTTCTTGCCTCTCCAGTAAAGAACAGAAAGCCTTCCCTTCCCTAGAGAACAGGATGAAAGTTAAAGGCAGTTTTGTTCAGATTAGATTTTGCTTAGCTTAGAAACTGAAGGACAGATAGTGTAATAGACACTGATCTTCTTCCCCTTTCATCTCTTTCCATCCTGTTCACTGTTGGTAAAGCATGGAAAATTTTCCTGCAGCCTATCAATGTTGTATCTTTTGAAATCAGAGATGAAGAAAGCTTTTCCAGACCTGATATAGAGGGAAAGAACCTAATTTAATAGAAGGTATCTGATAAATGGTATGGCCAGGTAGGCCGCATCTAGCTGGGAATCTTCACGCTCTCCCAAAATCTGGCGTTAGGATAAATGCTGGGATTAATAGTGAGGTCTTTTCCTGAAGGTGGTAGGAAAGGATGTCTGCATGAGGCTTCCTACTTTCTTTGTAATTTGTACCTAATATTTCTCAAATTCCCATCTTTTCCTTTGTAGAATAAGCTACTGCACATTATTAATACGGAATATGACAGACAGATACAAAATGAAAAAAGTATGTATAAATGCAACTTAGTTAACACCTCTTTAGATTCTTTTTTTTTTTGCTTTTATTAGCTATGTCTGCTGGGGGTTGGGGTTGGTTTTTAATGTCAAGATGATTTATATCATGTAGTGATTTAGGACTAGTTTTATGAACTTTCTTTTCTGAAATGCTTACAAGGGATATTTTAGATTATTTTGACTGTTCAAACACCTACAAAAGCCTTAGATTGAAAATAAAATAAAGCTAATTTAGGAATAATCAAACATATTTCCTGTTAAGCTATGACTGTTTATATTCCACTGGTGCTTCTGGATGAGACCTGGAGTTCCATGTTCAAGTTAATAAGTTAAGGGGATGATTAAAACATACTGATAGTGGGAACAAAGCTAGAAAATTTTAAAAGGCACTTGCAGGTAATTGAGTTTACTTGGCTTTTATTGCTCTTAACTGTAATCAGTCATGTTTTGTGTAATGAATTCTAGTACTACAAAATAAGATACCATTGCAAAGAAGATAAATATTGTTAGTGCTTAGTATGACTTCTCTCTGTAGTGAAGGAGAACCTCTCACTTTCATTAAGTGCTGCTGTTTTGATGGTAATTTTTTTTTTTTAAATAGCATCTCTGACCTTCTATATTTTTAGATGCCATAGGTTAATTAAGGTTATTTCAGAGTTATATTTCAGTAGGCAATACTGAACACAAGCATTTAAACGTAAGTCATTAAAATTTATTCTCACACTGCATTAAAAGCATTTCATAGTATATTCTTAATAGGTATCTGAATGCTCTGGACTTGGTGTGTTTTAAAATGCTTGTGACAGAAATAATGCGGGGCCTTGAGAAGATGAAAATATCCTGTGCTTTGAGGCATACTGTGACAGAAACAGGTAAATTAATGTGGTGGGTAGGTGATTTTAAAAGCAGAACCTGTTCCTGGCTATATGACTGACAAGAGACCTGATACAGTGCCTCTGTCCTTTTCAAGCTTCAAATTCACCAATCAATGTGAGCAGAAAAATTAAATTTCCACAGGACTTTTATCTGACGTCCCAGATAAAACATAATTTTCTACTGGGTTCTTACCATGGAGCTATCTACTTCGATAGATTTAGAGCTAGTCATTATGCTTTTACAGCATGTGGTGGAGAAAAATAAAAGCATGCTGCTGAATAAAAGGAGCAGTTTGTTCCAACAAGTCATTTGAACTGGATGAGAAAAGAGTATTTCATTCCTGGTGTGACACCTTCATACATATGAGTCCCAAAGAAACCACTGGTAACAGATCCCTGTATAAAGCAAAAGTTATGATGAAGAAAGTTTGTTGTGTGTCTGTAGTACAACTGTTCTTTCATACTAGATTTTCCCCCATCCCTCTGGTCATCCGCTTGGTTTCAGTGAGTGAATTTCTGACTTTATAACCAGCTCTTTAAAATTGAGGAGCATGACATTTAAGATGTTACTAGTATATTTTGCATAGCACCAGAAGTAGTCAGATGCAATAACAGATCCCAGAAATAAACCCTAAGGATGTGTTCTTTCAGCTGTCCTTCTATGCATGTCATTCTGTGGCAGAAAAAAATGCTTTGTAATGCTGATAGGTTGTAGAAATAGGCAGAGAAGAACACCAACAAAATCAGTTAGTTTAAGAAACCAAATCAGGTACTCTGATGTCCCTTCTCTATAGCCTGATGCCAAAACCAGAATGTGCAGTTGTCTTTCATTGCTTTGTTATTAGTTTCTGACGTTTAGTGCCAGGTTTGGTGAGAATGTGCTTGGGACTTCCAGTGGTTAGATATTGTTACTACAGGAGACTTCAAAATAAGTGCCTTGTTACTATTGTCACATATAATATGTTATAAAATACTCATTTTTTCCCTCTTTATTTTTAAATCTGTAGAAAGGATGACATAAGACAAAGAAACATATTCTTTGTTGGATTAGAAAAGTGAATGCCAATCATACCCTTCCCCTACTCCTCAGATACTAACGGTCCTTTTTTTTTGAAGGTGGTGTAAAGCATGGCCAGTAAATGTTATTCTTCATCAACTAGTTTTATCTATTGGTATTGCCTTAATGTTATGGATTGGTTTTTGTACTATTGCATCGCTTTTCTGAGTACATTTTCAAGGGCACTGGAGTTGTTAATGTTTAATTAAATATAAAAACTGGCATACAGAATTTTTAGATGGTATGTGGGAGTACTTTCGTTCATCTAGAAGTCATTAGATCTCCAGCATAATGTTTGTGTAATGCCATTCTTCATAACTTTTATGGGAATGTTAAATTTCATGAAATTTTGGTGTGCGGACATTTGCAACTGACTGTTTCTGTTCTAAATAGTAGAAGTGATGTAGTCTCTAGGAACTGCAGTGACAACACTTGAATTGTTAGATAAAGATGATTAGTTCAAAATCTGAATCAATTTTCTGACCAGAGCTGATAAGCTGGAAGGCCACAGGAAAGCTGTACTTATATTTATATTTATATTTATTTATATTTCACCTATCACCATATTGACAGACATTCTTTGGAACCACTCTGACAGCAGGGGTAAGAGCAGGAGTTGTCCTGTTAGTACCTCAGCATGTCTATTTCCAACCAATTTTAAAAAAATAATAATAAAAAAAATCCGTTTATTAGTGGGAGTTACTGACACATGCTTGTCTTAGTCTGTAGCATACTCTTTTTTTTTTTTTTAAACTTAGTGGGGGGAAAAAATGATTCAGCTCATATTTTCTGGGTTGGTATGAAAAGATGTAGGAGAAATCAAAATCAGCAGTGTCAGTACTGAGTGTTGCTGCTAAAGAAATTTCACAGTAATATTTAAAAAATGCAATTGTCTTTAAAGTCAAGTATCTTTAAATACCTTTTTATAGGTGATGCGTAAACCTGACTAATATGATCTTTATTAAATTTAGGTTAATCTTAGGGATTTTAAGATTGATTTTAGGTTAATCTTAATGATGTTGTTATTTAGCAGAGCTTTAATTTCTTTTTTCCAGAGTTTGGTGTGGGGTATTCATATCTTTCTTTTTATAATGAAGGTTTAAAAGATTCTTTATCTTTCATAAATGAAAATGGGCACATAATCAGGAAATTTTTATGAGGCTGGTGTGATTTATCACTTTTTTTAAAGGATGTTGAAAAGGAAAGCGTGAGAATTCTAGGTGTGCTTAACCTGAACTTAGTAGCATAGTGAAGCTTACGGGAAAAGATAATAGAAACAGTGAATTGTTGATTTGCTTGGCTTCTGAGGAATGTGAATGTTTCCCAAATACTTCCTCAAAAACTAAGCAAATTAAGATGACCTAAAATACATTCAGCAGTTTGACAGAATAACCATCCAGATGTTAAATTCCTCCTGTTTTCCTAGCTTATGATACCAGCAGTGCTGTTTGACAGGCTGCGTGTCAGGTTGGACTGCCTGATTTTCTCTTTGCTAAATGGATTGTCGATGTTTACTTGTTGGCCACTGCCGTGACCAGAGGTGTGGCAATCCATGGCCTCTGCTCGTCTGAGGCCGAGGCTGGGACTGCCCCCTTGGCAGAGCCCTGTCTGGCCCTTCTGGACCACGTCCACACCTGATGGGAAGGGAGGAGATACTGTCTGCCATGCATGCCAGTCTCCAAGCCTGCACCGGGCTGTTGAGGTTGGACCAGTCCAACGTGTTGCTTTGATCCCAATGCTGCCTTTTTCTTAAGCATGGCATTAGAAAAGTAAGGTAAATCTGGATTTAGGTACTGCAAGGTCCAAGAGTATTTGAATGTCAGTGCTGTGTGCTTCCTGCTGGGATATTGAACAGAGGTGCAGAAATCAATGTTTGTGGTGTGCCTTGTGTGCTGATAGGTATGCACAAATTCCATTAGCAGGGTAGTATTGAAGATAAATTGCAGGTTATATGTCAGCTCTAGCTAAAGGAAGGTGGTGATGATAGCTAACTGGACAGTGGTTGGAAGAGTAGTACCTTTTTATTGAGTTTTGGGCAAAGGTGCCATTTGTAGAATATCAGCAGACTCTGCAAAATGTTAGGCAGGAGATATATTGACATGTATTTGATTTCAGCTGCTGAACCTCACTGGAAGGTACTAAGCATTCACCAAGTTGATCTGCTTTCTTCTATGAGCAGTGCTGGTACATTATTGTGAATAGTGGCCCAGGAGGTGAATTAGGGTGCTAAGAAATCCTGACCTATGGAGTCTTTCTGTCAGATGTGGTTTTTAGGCTTGACTGGTTAAAGATTGATTTAAAATGTATATAGTTTTGAACAAATGACTGGGAACAAAATATATTGCTTCAGGTTTCATCCAGCCATCACCTCCTCTTGAGCTTTCCACACAGCACGTTCCATGAGGTTTATCGCTTAGTACCCAGAGTTACTGAAATAGCATGCAGGCAATTGACAGTTAAGACAGAGGAAGGGAGAGCCAAATTTGCTCGTGCTTTAAGTCATAAGGAGTGGCCTGCAAGAGGTATAAAAAACCTCATCATGTTATACTGAATAAATAGCTACAGCACTCTCCTTGCCTGGAAACATCAAGTTTTGTTGGTAAGAGAAGGAGGTGTACCCCATGAGGAGAAGCCGTTGGTTTAAGCAGTTGTTATACAGAGTGGGTTTTGTAGCAGGTCGGTAATCCATCTCGATAAACTTTGTTCACGTGTACGCGATAAGTGGCCGCTTGCTTGTTTTGTTGATGCAGCAGTGGTGTGCTACACACGAGGAGTTTTGGATTGCCTGCTGTGTATTAACAGGCTTGTTGTTATTACTAATCAGAACCCTGATAACTAAAATTAATAGTGGGCACAAAGATGAGCAATTAAGAACATTCATCTTCCAAATGAGTCTACAAGATTCATTGGTAGTTTAAATTTATATACCGAGGGCACTTAAACCATTAAAAAGGGTAATGGGTGCCCTGCAGGCATGTGCTTCAAAGCCATATGTCATTTTGGTGCTGGGACAGCAGACAGTGATAACTTCCCTTTAAGGGAAACTGCTATTCATTTATCAATTAAATGTCGAAGGAAATGTACATTTTTGCTGTAGAGTGATCATAGCAGTGTATTGTAAGTTAAATCAAAGAACAAGATTTATGTTCTAAGCTTTTCTGGCTTTATAATGATAGATGTTAATTAGAAAAGTCTCATGGTGATAATAGGGCATTGGAGTTGGAACTTTTAAAGGCATAAATGTTCCTCCGATGCATAAATATTTTTCCTTTTGCGCTTTGCAGTCTGACAGTGACACTGATGTAGTAATCAACTTAGTACGGAGTATGGAATGTTGGTTCAGTTTCGTTGTTGTTGTTGTTGTGCTTGTGTTGTTGCAGTGTAACATTTGAGAAGGTTTTGCTGAAATGGGGCTGAATATGAAGTTACAAGGTTTTATGGTATAAGGATTTAGCGGGAATTTTTCTACAGCGTACAGGTTTCTTTTCCCTTTTGGTGTCCGTAACCAGCCAACACACTGGTTAACAAGCAGTCCGAGGGGTGTCCTGGAATGAGTCTCTGACAGTGTTTTTGGAGAAGTGGAATTAGCTAAAACTTAGGCTGTTTTGTCTTGTATTCAAAATGACAAGTTTTGAATGAATTTCAGAACTGTGGGAATTGAGTTCTCTCTCACTGAAGATGAAACATAGTCTCAGTTTGGGACACAGTCTAGATTTGCTGAAGAAAGTTAGTACAAAGGACATCCCCAAATATGAACACTTTGTTTTTGCAAAATCTCTGCCTCATATGTGTAGTTAAATACTGTAATGTAATGTAGTAAAAAATATTTTATTCTCAATTTGATGAAACACATGCCCAGTCCTCCTTTCCTTATTCTCTGGCCAGTCTTCATTGCAGGCCGTTCATGTGTTGTACAGTAGGCAGGAATGACTGTAGTTCTTCATGGTCGTCATCCTCCCTGTTTCCCACCTCCCTCACATTTTCTTCTGGGGTGTAGCGTGGGCTGCTGAGAGCGCTCACCAGAGATGGAGTAGGGGTGACTCATCTTAGGATGAAACTGGTATTTACCATAATGGTCTTTTCTTTGTTCTTGGGACCCACAATATTTGTCCCATATTTTGTTTTTACTTCACTGTCCATCTGACTTTTAAATACAAATCTTCTTGTTATTCTTCAGGTGTGTATTCTGGCTTACCTTTTAACAGGAGCAATTTTGGTTGTTACAACAGCTGTTGGTTGGATTGATATGCCCAAACTACTGAGGACAGGGGGGAGAGGGTACAAGAAAAGTCTCCCCTGCTTGCCAAGAGATGTTTATCTCTTGAGTTCTTATACAACTTTTCTGAATTTAAAAATACTGCCTAAATAAAGATGAATGCTGTGTTTTCTCTTTCGCTGTTTCAATTTCTGCTGCTATTTTTGAACAGAAGGAGCAAACTCAAGGGCTGCTTACTTTGAATGGAGATAACATGCTTCAAAGTTGTATGCATGACATCTGTATTTTCTTCTGTTTATACTCTACTTTTTCTTTGACCGGGCTTTTTTGATTCTTTTGTTCCTTCTGTCTCAGACCTTGATCTCTTGCTCTGATCATCACATTTTCTTCTCTCTTTTTCCCACCCTACTTAATTGCCCTCAGTGAAGAATGTAGTTTAAAAACAAACAAACAAAAAAACCCCCAAACCTTATGAAATGAGACAGGACAGACATTATTGTGTTACATAAGTTTTATTTTTTTCCCCCTCAATCTTTTATATTCCTTTCCTCTGCCTGTCATTTCTCCTCATAACTTTTGCTTTAAGGTTTTCATATCTGTTGTTTATGTAACCCCAAAAAAGCACCTTTAATTTGCGTTCTGTTATACTAGATTGATTTAATTAAGCAAGATTACCAAATTCATTCTGCAGCAATTATTTCATTTCTAAGTAGCTTTAGTTATGCTGCCTGACTGCTTTTGTTTTGGGCACAGTACTTGGTACTCGTACTTGGTGTTCAGACTACTTATGCTTTCAGTGCATCGGGGTTGCTGATTTACACCGTTACTTTTCTAGCCTAGTCCGTTGCGTTCTGTTTTCCCCTTGGTCTAGGCAACCTGTTGCTCTCTGTCCTGCAGATACCAGACCAGGTTTCACTTGGGCTCAGTGACTCAGCCTGTGATTTCGTGCTCTGACAGAAGGGGCTCTTGGGGGAAACCAGCTGCGTGAAGCAGAGATCTTTTAAAAAGAGAGAAACACTGATGGATGAGCTGCTCGCAGATTTTAGCTTTGCGCAGACAAGCTTGTGAGCTGTGCCACAGGCTGTGTGGGCTCTGTAGTTGTGGTGTGCCCAGGGCGAACACCTCGGCATGAATCTTGGAAGATCTCTGCTTTTAAATAAACATAGCATTTGTAACTAATAACACATTTCTTCCCTAGGAGGATGTACGTTCGATGATGGTCCTGGGCCATGCGATTACCATCAAGACTTGTATGATGACTTCGACTGGGTACATGTCAGTGCACAAGAGCCTCACTATTTGCCACCTGAGATGCCTCAAGGTGAGACGCCCCATGGATACTGAAGGAATATTCTCTATTAAAAAGCTCAGGACCTCACTGAATATGGCCTTAAGGGTGTGCTCTGTGACTTTCATTTTAAACTTGATAATGGCAGTAATAAGAAATAAAAATAAAAATAGTAATTATAACCATAAATCTTACTAATTGAGAGACCTTCTTAGATGAAATCCCCCTTTCGAAGTGGGGATGAGGGGGGACATAAGGAAGGGAGAAAGGAACTTTAACGTTTTTTATTCTGTGTGGAATTCCTGTTGACTTGCAGTAAAATTCTGCATCTTAAATGATAGCTAATGTATTGATTGAATTATTCAGTCATGTATTAGAGCAAATGGTGGAAAAAAGGATACATGAAAAAAACCATACTGTTGTGTGTCGTTCCCCCCCCCCCGCTCATCGTCTGAAGGTAATCAGAAAAACTTTGATTTATGGAAATATTGCTGTTGTTAATTAGTATTTAGGACAGGTAATGAATAACTGAAGAGGTACAGCCTACATGACCTTGCGTGCTCACCTTTGATGAACAGCTTAATCGGTGCTTCCCAGACAGCATGATATGCTGAGAAAATGAAAGCATTTGAAATTCAGCTGCATTTTCCAATTAATAGTACATTAAGTAATTAATCATGCAGAGGAGGAAAAAAGGTCATGGATATTTTATTTGTATCTAAAAGGTTTTGTGAAGTGAGGTATGTGTGGAGGAGAAGTGGGAAATGTTGCCACACAGAAGTAACCTAACCTCTTCACCATTTCTTCCCCGCTTTTTATGTATTGTTTTGGATTATTAATGGTTGTTAGTGTATGTAATTTTGCTTTTTAACTGCTAAATAGCTGGGCTCCCCCTGCTTCGGAGTCACTGACATGAGTGGCTGTTACCATGCCCCATGTCTTACAAAATAGGTTAATGTACTAAGCAAGCTCCACGCTTCATTTAATGGGCTGCTTGGTGCTTCAGGTTGGTGTATGGAAGAGTAAATTTAAGCCCTGAAGCATCAGCATTCATGATGCTGATGGTCTTGTATTAACAAATTCAAAATAATATCTCCCTTAGGAAGGCAGAAATTAGTCACTTTTCAGTCTACATTTTTCAGAGTCTACATGCCCTGTTAAAATGCTGTGGGTATTTTAATTGCAGTGGAAGCACCATTTTGTAATAAATAAATAAATAAAAATATGGTATTCTCAGACTTCAGGTACATCTTGTATAGGAGGAACAGGAATTTGAGGAATTTTATTTTGAATGAATCTAAATGACAAGATAGCTGCTTCTTGCATCTCCCAAACAACATACCTGTCATCCTTAGACAGTCTTCAGAGTGAAGTGACACAGTGCTTTCTGAATTTCGCAACTGATTTCTGTTCAGTTCTGCTGCAGACCCATTTCCTGTGAGTGCAGATTCTTCTTGAGGAAGTCTTTTTCACATCTGTATGTGAAGTTTTCTGCTTAATAAAATCTAGCAGAATAATTGGATGTTTTGGAGATGGTCCAAAACAGATACAGAAGAGGCTCTGACTTTCGTTTTTTCTTTTGTTTAGAATTCACCATTTCTTGGACCACTGTTTAAAAATCTAATGCTTGGTAGTTGAGATCCAGGCTACAAGTGAGCAGACAGTCTCATCTGATGAGATACCATTAAGAAGCTCACAGTGTTCAGGCTGAAGATCTGTACTTTACCTCTATATTTAAGCTCATTTGTGTTTGAAATAGCACAATCTTCAATTTTAAATTAAGTCTAAGAATGTGACAGTTCTAAAATGAGCGTTGAATTCCTTTGGTGGATTTGCAGGAAGTGAAGCAGCAGGAGGGTTCACGCAACAACAGAAGGGAAAAAGCTGTGGGGTTTTTTTGTTTGTTTGTTTTTGTTTTTGTTTTTTAAACATTGCTGACCTTGACCCTTGCCTGATTACTGTTGAACCTTTAGGTTAGAAAGCACTGCTCAAGAAGTTACCCAAGTAGAATAAGATGTGGTGATGAAGGTACAGGTAAAATTAAACTACTGCTGCTTTCACTTCTGATAAATGTTTTTTTAAAGCTTCTAATAGAAGCCAGGCATCTCCTAGGGACCAGAGTAAGCCCACTTTTTCTTGTACCATCTGAGCATGAGAGGAGGGAAGGGTTTCCCAGAGCAGCTCAGAAACTGAAGTGCTAGGGTAGGGACTGTTGTCTCCCCATCTTTTCTCTACAGACTGTATAATCCTTCAGATGGTCACAAAGCTCCTTAATTCCTGTGTTGAAGTCCTTTCCGTGGACATCCTTTGTCGTGTTTGGAGTCCTCATCTCTTACATCTCTTCGGAATCCGATACTATGTCCTAGCCTTGCCCTTAGCAGGAGACATACGTATTCCAGTCCAGCTTTGTCTCAGAAGGAGCACTGTTTTAACAGTTTCTAAAAAAGGAAATGCCCTTATGCTGAGTATGCAGCTTTCAGGGCTCTACCTTTACCAGATTCACCCAGAATCATTATAGTCATAAAACATTATACTCAATTTTCAAATGTCAATTTTTAGTCTTCAGTGGCTTCAGAAAGTCTTATTTGGAGAAGAAAAAAAAAAAGAGAGAAAAGGCAGGTTAAAAATGGGAAAAGGGAGAAGGCTGGAGATTTAGTTCACATTTTTCTTGTGATTCAAGGGAGAGGTTTAACTCAGTGTTTTGCTTTGGAGAAGGATAAATCATAGGAAATTTCAGACCTAATGGCACATGTTTTGGAGTGCTATGAAAATGTGAAAGCTTGTCGTAGAGGAAAACATTTTGCAGGTATGGTAATAGTAATCGTTATTGGTAAGACAAATGTAATTACCTCTGAGTAATTAATGCAACTCCAGAATTTTTTTTATACTGACCTACATTGTATTTCTCAAATTATGAGCGAAGGCAAAAGCCACTTAACTTCTGTTATGGGAAAAGTAAGTGCAGTACATGATGATTAATTTAGAATTAAAATGAATACTTAGAGCAGGTGGTTGTGTACAGCTTTAAATACGAACTTGTAAATTGTTAGAACTGCAGCTTTCATGATAAAAAACCTTTGGACTATGTGCTGAAACCCTGGAAAACGTCTGTTGTCCAAGATAATATAAAAGCAACTGTGCTAGATCAAGCCGAAGGTCCACTGTTTTTGAGAGTAGACGTTAGAAGTTGTCCTTATTCTATAGCCTTCCCTAGACAAGTGTGTGGTGATAATTCCCTAACATACTCTCCCAGTTTCCAGCTGCTCGGCATTTAGGAATTTCATCAACCAGAAATAGTCTTTATTCTTAATGATTTCATGTTTTTCCCTTGTCAGCTTTGTTTTACTCTCTGTGGGCTCCTGTACGACTTACAGTGGGCTCATATAACAGTGCTGGCATTTGCTACAAATTAGGGGAAGCATCATCTCTTTTTAATTGTTTTACATGCTATTTCTGTTTGATGTGTGTTGGCATCTTGTACTGTAACAGGAAGTGAGCAAAGATGATTCCTAATCACCTTCTCCATGCCATTCTATTTTTTAAATACTTTTATAATAAAACATGCACCTTTCTCCCGACATCATCTTTTCTAGGTTGAGTGACCCAAGTCTATTTAGCTGTTCCTTATGTAGAAATGGTTCCACAACTCAAAAGTTGCATTTTGTATGAGGCAAGGTTGGTGAGCAAGTATTATATTTTTGTAGACACAGTGATGAAAATGAAGTTATTTACCTAATGGTTTTTGTACCTCTGAAGACGGACATCTTCTGTATGTTGAAGCAAACTCTAGAGCATGCATATACTTTCAGATGTATGATTTTTATACATTATTCAATACAAGACAGAAATTAGAGAATGCTATTAAGATGAAATCCAATTTTGGATGTGGATTTTTTTTCCAGTTGTATTAGGGGACTATTCATGATGTGTGGATAACTTCATTTTGTAGAAGACAAATAATAGTTTTTTCTTACCTCACTGGAGATTTGTGAAGGGGTGGTTTTATCCATGTTAATAATATATTTACTAATATTTTTACCCTTAGATAAAGAAGATGGTTTATTTACCCTGTTTGGTTTGCCTGTTAAAAGCAGAGTTACTCTAAGGCTATGCAAGGTCAGGCCATGAGAGTCTGTAATGGCCTGCGTGATGGGGAGCCACTTAATGAAGGGCTTTTTTAATGTAAGGGCTATTACCCTCCTGGATACAAATGCAATTTGAAGAATGTCTAAATTATGGTGGACAATAGCGACGTGCTGAGATGGACATCTCATTTCTGATCTTTCAGATGGATAATGTGTCTGGATTGGGTATGTGGTAATTTTGTGAGTTAGTCTTCTAGAAATGCAAGGAAAATGAATTAACAATAGTAGGGGAAGTCCTTAGTTGCACTTGTTGTTGCATGACTAAAGGAGAACAGACTAAATCTCTAAATATGTGCCTTAGTATTAGATGCAAAATTTATTCTTTACAGTGAAGAATATTACAGGAATTAATTTTGACTTTGTAGAAATTACTTCTGACCTTGCATGCTGCCCCATTTTAAAGAATAAAACTAAATTCACTGCTCTTTGGAAATAAATAAATAAAATGTAGTGAGCCTAACAGTCCTGAACAGTAAAACTTTGCAGATTCAGGTTTAGGCTGATGTTTTGGGCTCACTAGTGGAAGATTGCATGGTTAACTCAGAATGGAGAACATACACTATGAAGGGCAATGCAAATGGGAAGAAGTGTGTTGACAAGTAATCTTAGGCCACACTTTCATGGTAATTGCTTTTATATGGGTTTTAGGCAGAATGTCCGTGGCTGCTCATTTCCGTATCCTGTCATTCCCAGAGGCATTCTCATGTTGCTGCCTGCTCCCAGTTGCTCTGACATGCATGTGGTCGTGCAGCAAATTTGGTCAGGGAACTGGCGTGGATTAAAAATAATAACTCAGGAAAAAAAATGAAGTATTTGGTATGGGTCAGTTTGTTGATCCAGTTCATTGTGCAGCTGTAAAAAGAGTCGTGGATGGGTACAGGGGTTGGATATACCTCTGGGGCACCTGAAAGAAATACAAAAATTACATGCTTAAATTTGCATGCGACTTTAATTTTCCTGTACGATTAGAGTTGAGATATTTGTTGCGATCTGGAAGGTCAGTTGTGCTTCATTTAAGTTCAGCCTTTTACAGAAATGAAATAGCTTTTGTGTCACCTGCGTGACCCAAAATGAATTTCTGCATGGGACCAGCATGTTCATGAAGTGTATAAATGAGAGAGGGGAGCCAGAAGGTCATGAAATTTGTGTTTTAATATAGATTTTTGTATGAACATGGCTCAGGAAGGAAAGCTGCAATGTGTAGGTCATATAGATGAGACTTTTGGCCTTTTACTTCACTTAAACCTGAATTTTCTCCTGTAGAATGAAACCACCAACCCATGAATAAATGGGTATGTATGGGTGCTGTAAGACAAATGCTAACTGGGAAGCAGTGCCTGGTGAAAGCTGAGTGTTTCTTGAGGCTTTTGAAAGAAGAGAGCTCAGCGAGCAAGTGGAGAATGCTGAGCCTGTCATGGATTCCTGAGCTTTTCCGTGGAGACACTGACCAACACATGATGCGCTAGCTTGCTGTTTTGCACTACAGAAGAGTGAAGTTCAAACAGAATGCTGTCTGGGTCTTGTTATTTTAATAGACAGACTAAAAAAGTTTACCGGTCCACTGACTACTGACTTTCTAAGGTTTTGCAGCTGTATGCATTGCATTGCCGGTATAAAGGTAATAGATCAGAGAAACTTTGCACAGGGGAATTTATTTACTGATCCATGGATTGGCAAATGCAGTTCAGGAAGGTAGTGGTTTCAGAGTTTGACCATTGAAAGCTTATCTGGGTCATTACATAAGAAATAAATTGTAAAAGCTTGGATCTGTGTTTCGGGCTGTTAAGAATTTTTGGTTGTCTCCTCCTTTTAAATTTCTTTATGTGATGGGGTAGATCTGCTTAATTTAAACTGACTGATAGAATTTTTTTTCTTCTTTGCATACTGCAGGCTTCATATACTCCTTGGCCCCAAAAGTTAACTGGTATTTGTTTCCTGTTTAATTTGTCAATATATTACAGAGCAGTGTTCATTTGACATACTTCCTTTATCAGAAAGAGCATATTTTACAGCTTTTCTTGCTCAGTAACCTTAAACGTTGGTTTCTTGTTTGTATTATTTGTAAGTAGCATCTTTAACAGAAGGAAGCCTACCTTGTTAGTGCAGTGCAATTAATGTCTACCAAAAGAACACCTGTAAACATCCTGATCCTATTTGGCTTGCTCAGTACAGTGCATTAATCAATCTATTGACCAATTCCAAGGGTTCCCTGTTGCTCTCAAGCACGCCTAACTTGGTATAAAGTGAAGAGATGAGGGGCGCAGAGAAGGCTTCACAGATGACGCAGTGTGTAGCAATGCTTTGGACATTTAGGTAAGCCATTTTTTATCAGGAAATTTAGACACAGGATTAGTGAAAGTAAGGTTTTTGTAGTAATAGAAATGACTCATATATGAGTAATGTTTGTGTGCTGTTTTTTCATTCATTGACACAGATGGATTTATTTTGTTTCCTTTAGATAGTGAAAGAACATTGAAAAAAGATTACTTGCTGTATTTGCACAAAATACACTTTACCTTCAAGGCCAGCTGCTATATCTGTTTATGTAGAGTAGTATTTGGTTGGCTCCACTGTTTTTTCATTTAGAGTTATAATATTATTTTGTTCAACCATAATACTTCTTCCATGCAGTATTGATTTCCAAAAGGCTCATTTGTTTTTGAATAACTTATCTTTTTACCACTTTGTATGCCTCAAATGAATGTATTTTACAGATCTGGGTTACGTTTGAGAACCCGTCAGATTGTTAGTTTGAGCATAGCATAACCAAACTACAGTGGAAGCTGTATAAAATGCTGCCTTCTGAAAAAACTGCTCCTTCTCTTTCTTCTCTTTCTTCTTTTCTCTGTGTTTTTTTTTTTTTTTTCCCCGCCCCTCTAGTAGAGTATTTGAAGCATGTTATTTTGTTTCTTTCTCTGAATCTGGGGTAATAAATTAAAGCAAGGTGAAAAATATGTTTGCCGTAGAGTTCCAAAGGAGTAGGTTAATCCTGGGCAAATCTACATTTGCCATGCTGGTACCAAAAGTTACTAACATTACCATGTACTGGTGCTGTCACAGAACTCTTAATAGTGTTCTTGCCTGTGATGCAGCCTTCTACTGCATGGTGCAGCTCTCTAGCTTCATGTATCAGCGTCACAAGAAGTTCAAATCATACTGGCCATCACTGTGACCGCTTCTGGGCAGCTCTTACTGCTGTTACTTGGAACTGTGGGCTGTAGTGGAGAAGTTTCATTGGCTTACATAGAGTCAGCTGCTGCATGGGGGAACTGTGAATGTCAGTAAGAGGCGTTACCTGAAGTTGCTATCTTGATAACATTGTGAAGGGTGGACGAAAAGCAAACTGGTACAGTGCTAGCCTTTCAGTGTTAAGGGGAAAAAAGATTTTGAATAGCATGTTGTCAGCTTGGAAGGTGTTGCTCATTGAGGCATTTAGTCTTCAGTGAGTGCAAACCTGGAAGCCCAAAACATGGCTGAGGAATGGCGTTTGTTTGGTTTCTCCCTCCTTCCATGAATGGAGAGAAGCAAGCCAGCCCAGCTTTTGAGTACTGTTTGCCTGCTGCTGTTGTGCCCTTGTCCTACCATTGTTTTATCTCTGGCGCCCCCCTTCCCCCCCTTCTCCTTTTTCCTTTTTTTCCCCTTTTTTCCTGATGGTAACAATTGTTTACCTCACCTTCAAATTTTTGGCTGTCTTGGAGTGTAGCCAGGCCTGAACTAAGATAGTGCTGCTTCTCATGTGTCTTCATTTGGCTCAGAGCATGGGCTCAGCTCATTTGCTTCTGCCCACAAAGCATGGCATGGTATAAGCATGTCTAGTCATTTTTGTCTCTTCTGTTTTGGCACTGTTTGGCTGGACTCTTCCACAGAAAAGATGAGGACAAATACTGTATGTGTGCTTATTCTGTGTTTACATGGCTTCTCCAATCTGGTGTAACTCTAGGTGGCCACTGCAGCCACGTGTTTTTTGCTGCTCCATTCTTTAGCTTTGACGTTTCTGTAGGTTGACCTAACTGGAAAACTTATTCCTTGCTTTTCCCTCTCACTCACCTGTGTATAATTTTTTAGTAGTCCAATGAATGCCAGATTGAAACAACAATATAACTACAGGACAGCCTGTAGGAGCTGTAGAAGAAACCAGATTAGCAGTAGGGGAAAGAAATAACTTTGCTAGTTACAAGAGGGAAAATAAAAATGTGGGAACTATTTGGGGGAAGCAGTGCAGGAATAACACCATGGTATATGAAAAAGAACAGTGTTAAGACAAGGGACGGCAGGGGGAGGAAGGAAGCCCTGTAATAGAATGAGTAATCTACAGTGGTTGCTAATCCAGATGATTGTTCAGCAGTAATCTCCAGAAATACCGTGGATGGGCAGAAGTCTAGGTGTTGTAGTAACTCTTTGTGGATGTGTACCTCATGATCTGAGAGATCCCCCCATCCCTGTGCTAACTTTTCACTTGTGTCTCATCAGAGGTGAAGCCTCTTGCAAGTGTAAGCAAAGCTGTGACATACTTTGAATTCACTGCAGAGTAAGAGCATTCACAGTCCCACTTGTAGTACAGGACCTGTTGTGCAACTGGAAATATCTAAATTACCCGTGTACTCATAACCAGAGAGCAATGGTAACACAAACAGTAGAAGAGGTAATATCTGTAAAAACAACATGGAAAAAAAACCCTTAAGTAAGATGAGGTGAATTTCAGGAAGCCACATAATAGCCACAAAACGAAGAGAAGTGATACTTTTTCCTCCACATTTTTCCATGTGCAGTATCTGAAATTTTCCTGTCTGCTTAAATATTGATTTCTGAGCTCTAACCCTGTTGCTGCTTAGTATGTAATATATTTTCCCTTGTTGTGCTTTTGCTGCAAGTCCATGCTGATGCGGTAATCATTGATGTTTGCTAATGGTAACTAAAGCTGCAGTAATAATAAAACTGTATTATTTTACAGAGCAGATTTTGACTAAATGGAGAGGATTTAAACTTTTTTCTTAAGTCATGGTGAACTAATGAAACAACAATTTTTAGGAAACAGTGAATTTTTAATTCGGGCATTTCTGTCATTACTTGTACAGATATGTGTTCAAATTGCTGTTATCAAGGTCATTATGTTGAGTAAGGCTTGTNTCCCTTTCCCAGCTTTCTATATAGATACCTTGAAAATGTAAGTCCTTTGTGTTGAGGGGGTCACACTAACTTCATTTGCAAGTATGTAGGCTGTGAAGAGGCAGTTACTTAGGGGATTAGATTTATCAGAGAAGGAGCAGGTTTATAGGTTGATGTCAGGTGTGAGAACAGTTGCATTGCTTTGCCTTCTAAGTGAAGTTTGTGTTTACTTCTGAATCTTGCATGCGTGATGTTGCTGCCTCAGATACAGCGACATTCAAAGCTCTCATCCTGTCTTCTAATCTCTTCCTGAACTTGAAAGTGTAATCCCCTTTAAAATTGTTTTAGTGTAGATCATAGAATATTATTCAGAAATTAAATCAATGAATAACATGAACCACTAGAAAAAAAAATTACTTTTAAAATGCAGAGCAGTTTTTTGTTCCAAAATGTGTTGCTCTGCCCAAAGGTGGGTGGATTTTAATCAGATTTAAACTAGTTAAAAGTAGTTTAAAAGGTGTTTTACAGAACAGCCCTTACGTGCTTTAGGAAGGGATATGCACCTCTTCCCACCCCCTCTTTTCGGTATGTGTACTTGCAGTGTCAGTTTGGCTTACTCCCACTTCCATTACAACAGCTTGAGCCCTTTTTGTTCTTGATGTAACATGCGTTCTCCTTTCTTCAGGGCCTGTTTCTGAAGCAAGCCATCTAGCTGCTTCTGAGAAGAAACCTGAGTCTGGGTGCTGACAGCTTTCTCTGGTTATGTAGGTAGTGGCCACATTGCCCCACTGGGAGAGCAGCAAAGTTGAGGCAATCTTCTAATGCTATTGTAGCAGTGCTTGTGTCCCGAAGTGTCCCCTCATGTTGCGCAGCTTATGACGAGTTATGCCTGAGGCATTATGCTATACATATGTTTCTCTGGTGGATGCAGAATGGCCGGTTTCTCGTTTCTGGTAGCTTGAATTGAAGAAAAAATTGCATGTGGACAGTGGCTGTCAACAGGGCTCCAGTGGACAGCTGGGCCAGGTATGATGTGGTGTGAGTATGAACCTGACTTATCCAGAGGATGTTGAACCTGGCCTGCATGGACAAAGCCAGCTGTCTCCAATTAGCTTGGAGGCTAAGGTTCATTTCCTGTGCCATCCACCAAGGCAAGATAGATGCAACAATGCACTACTCAGGTCAACTTAGCTAAGTATAAGCAGAAAGAAAGGAGATTCCTTCTAGGCCTTGAAATAGATTGCTTGTAGCAGAGTCTGTACATCAGTAGAAAAGTAGAGAGAAGGCAAATATCCTACTGCACAGCTGTGAGAGCTCCAGTCTACTTTTTCACTGAATCTTTTAAGTCTGTCCTACCAGACTTGAAAAAAACTGCCTGGTATCAGGACTCTACTTTGTTTGTGGAGGTATAATTAAGAAATACTTTGGACTAATAAAAGCACAGCAATAAGATTCCTTTCTCTTTTTCTTTTTTTTCTTTTTTTTTTTTTTGTGTGCGGACTTCTGGTTTTACTTTTAATTTTATGAAAGGAAGATGCATTTAGTTCTTATTTTATTTAAGAAGAAATAGCTTTTAAAGCTCTCAGTCTATTCTACAGTGTAAAATCACAGCTTCATAAAGAAATGGAAAGAAAGTACACAATTTATAGGTACACTTGCAATGCATGCAGGACTATCCAGAGATAACCAGCTAACCTTGTGTTTCTGAAGTAGGAGAGGAGGCTCAGCTCTCCACCTTTTACTGAGTTAGCACTGCGGCAGCTGTATTGGTTCAGGGACATGTGCATTGCACAGTGCTGGGAGGACGTGCTTGTTCTCATGCATCTAATATGTTGTGTGGAACATGTATGCCCCAAAATGCTGATTACCAAGGGATTCTTGAGTACTGTGTCACTGCTTCAGTATTTTGCTGTTTAAAAAACCAAACAAAATAAAGACTTCCTCTTTTTCTTTTGTATTTTTAAAAGAGTAGTTATCAGGATATAACAGCTGTATTTTGGATCAAACCTTTTTTCAACTCCCTTGATGAAGAGAATCTAGCCACGTATAAACACAGATCAGACACTATACTATTTTAGAGAAAGTTAACAAACAGTATGAACTAAGCATTTCTGCCATGCTCTTGGTTTCTCTCAACTAATTCCAATGAATGAAGGTCAGCAAGTACATCACATTCAAACAGAAGAAGCTGTTCTTCTCATTATTTTTTTTGTTGGTCTGCTAACCCAGCCTTTAACATCTATCCGCTTCTACCACTGTGTGCATGTTTGTGGCAAACTTATGGATTGCTTTGAGATCTCTGAACTTGTATACTTCTGTAAAAGAAATAAAGAAAACATGCAACGGAGTGACATCTGCAGTGCCAGAAGCGAGTGTCCCTTGCACAGGCAGTAGATGGCTTGCCACGTGCTCTTTGTGATTGTTGGTTTCAGTGACTTTGGGAGCAGGATGCTTTGGCTTCAGGCTTTGTGGGTGGGCTCTTAGGACTCTCCTCCTGACTGGCAGTAGCAGCTCAGCTTTCTAATTAGACTACAGTTGCAGGTAGATTTTAAGCCTGTATAAGCTTCCAATTAGGCTGGAGCTTTGCATGTCACAGTGAGCCAGTCTAATACCTTACTGTTGCTGAAAAGAGATTATTCTGCTCCTCTTTACTCCCTCTCCTCCCCTGCCTTCATGCTTCAGCTAGCTTCTCTAGCTAGCCTTACTCATCAGAGCTTACTGAGAGCTGATATAACTCATTATCCCAGAGAAAATGTTGTTTTTCTGGATTCAGCTGGCTTTGTGAATTGTGTTGACTCATGGAAAGGTCTGACAAGCATCAGAGCCAGCAGCACAAGGGAATGAAGCAGCTAGAAGGAGGAGATGCATAAAAACAAGAGAAGAGGCAGGCAGGGAGTTGTTAGGTCATGCCACCGGTTTGTAAACAACAGCTTGTGTTTTGAGTTTCATGATAAATATAATCTAATTTCCACCCTGTCAGCCCCAAGCTTTTCATTGCATGGTCCTGCCAAATGCCCTTATGTTGGATCTTGTGTGAAACCAAGAGATGAATCCATTCATCTTGGTAATCAGACAATGGATTTATGCATTCATGCATAAGTACCCTCCCCAGATGTGGAGAACCACATAGGTACCTTCTTTGTAGGTTTCTGTCAGGTATATAGCCCAAAGTTCATGATAACATTCTGTTGCAAAACATTCTCCACTGGACTTCAGTAAGTGGATTAGGAAGATGATATCACCAGTTAAAAGTGACAGTTACCTAGGAGCAAGTGACTGTACAAAGAAAACTGCTGTATCAAGCAAATGCAACCTACTCAATAAAAAGGCCTGTATACCATAGTTTAAAGCAATCATGGACAAAACCGTACAAGGAACTTTTTATACTTAAAATCATATGATCCCCTCAAGAAGAAATAAATTTTGCAATCCTGTCAGCTGATCTAATACGAAAAGAAAAAAACATTAAAATTACCATATAAATTTATTTACATTTATATAAAATTCATTTTACTCATAATACACACAATTTAATTTACATGTATAATTTATATAAATATGAAATTATATTTATGTAACATTCATGTAGAATTTATATAAAGATTTTGATTAAGGAGGGTGAAAGAATTAAAACTGCTGAACAGTAGATTGCTTGTGGGTAAGAATCAGAGGACAAATCAGCACTTGAGGTGTTGTAGTGAGCATCTGCTACAGATCATCTATGAAGATGAAGAGATAGATGAAGCTTTCTTTATGTGGCTAATGAAAGCGTCAAAACTACAGACTAGGGGAGCTGCTACCCTCACAAACAGGGAAGGTTGGTTGGATGATGGTTGAGAGCATCCTCAGGTGGAAAGACCACATGACTAGAGTTTAAGATCCTGAGAGGAGTGACTAAGATGAACAGCAGAATTACAGTCTTGGACTCTTGAAGACCAGATCTGGACCTGTTCAAGGACCTGCTTGGCAGGGAGGTGCCCTGAAGGGCAAAGGGGCTCAGGAGAGCTGGTTGATCAAAAATGGCCTCTCAGAGCATAAAGGATGGACTGTTGCTGTGTGCAGAGTGTTGAGCAAGCGTGGCAGAAAGCTGTCTTGGATGAACTTGTTGGTCTTTACTGAGCCATAGCACTAAAAGGAAATGCACAGAGGCAGGAGCAGGAACAGGCTTCTTGGGGGAGGATACAGAGACATTGCTTGCTGATGCAGGGGTGGAGTCAGGAAAGCCAAAGCTAAGCTGGAGTTGAAGCTAGCAAGAAATGTGAAGGAAAACAAGGAAGATTTCCATATGTACATTGACAATCAAGCGGAAGGCTAAGAAAAGTGTGGGCCCACTGCTCAGTGAGGTAGGGGACCTAGTGAAAAGCAGATATGCTTGATGCCTTTTCTGCCTCAGTTTTCACATGTATGGCTTATCTGCAGGCCTTACAGGCTCCTGAATCTGCTGGCAGAGTCTATGGGAGTGAGGCCATATGCACAGGGGATGAGGACAGAGTTAGGGATCAGTTAACCACTTGGACATACACAAGTCTTTGGGAACAGCTGGGTTGCACCCAAGAGATGGCCGATGTCATTGTGAGGCTGCTGTTTGACATCTTCAAAAGGCCACGGCACTTGGGGAGGCTTCTCAGGTCTGGAAAAAGGCAACATCACACCCATTCTCAAGATAAGTGAGAAGGAAGATGAAGGGAACTGCAGGCTGGTCTATGGAGGTGATGGAGCAGATCAGTTTAGAAACACATGAAGGACAAGAATGGCATTGGTGGAAGCAGACAACATAGGTTTGCAAAGGGCAAATCATACGCAGAAAGCCTTACTGCTTTCTGTGATGAGGTACTATCGGCAAGGAGATGGCACTGGATGTCATATACCTTGATCTTAGCTAGGCCTTTGACACAGTCTTCCATAGCTGACTTATCACTGAGCTGGTGAGACATGAGCTGTATAAGACGAGTGGAAAATTGGCTGGAGTCAGCGTTGTGGTCAGCATGCAAAATCCTACTGGTGGTCAGGAAATAGTGGAATTCTTTGGGTTAGTAGTGGTACCAATACAGTTCAATGACTTCAGTGTGCTGGACACAGGGCTGTAATTGGAGGGACCTGGATAGGTTGTAGAAACAACAGGTTGCAGAAATGGACTGACAGGAACTTCATGAAAGTCCTTCCCCTCTGTTTAACACTGGTGAAATACATCTGGAGTTCTGTATCCAGTTCTGGGCTTCCTAGTATGAGAGGGACATGGATATATAGTACCGAACCCAGCAAAGGGCTACCAAGCTGGCTGGGGACTGGAGCACACGATGTTGAAGAGATGCTGGGAGAGCTGGGCCTGTTCAGCCTGGAGAAGAGAAGGCACAGGGAGACCTCGTTTGTTGTCTGAAGCAACCTGGCTGGAGGATAAGTAAGAAGTGGAGCCAGACTATGCTCTCATGGTGATAGGATGGGGGTTGGGGGGGTAGACACAAGTTGGAATATGGTAGTCTGGTTAGATATTAGGAAAAAGATGTTGCTATGAAAATGGACAAATACATGAAGCAGGTGCCTAGAGAGGGTGTGGGATCTCCATCCTTGCAGGTGTTAAGACCAGCTAGGACTGCTCAAATTGAGCTTGATTTGAGCCAGGAGGGTGGAGTAGAATGACCTCCAAAGGTTTCTTCCAACCTGAACCGTTCTGTGACCCTGTGAAATCATGTATATGAGGATGCTGATTAAAAATGAATATAAATCTACGATTAGAAAGTAAAGGCAATGCAAATTAAGCAGAAAAAACAACAACAACTGAGTTTAATAATTTAAAAAAAAGAAAAAAAAAACAAACACACAAAAAGAACTATGAGAGTTTGTCTGCCATAGATCAGTATTAGACAATGGTAATACAGATATGAGCAAGTTCAGAGTCTTGCTCAGGAGTTGGCAGAGTGCAATACTCTGTACTCAGGTAATAACATACTCTCTTTTCCCACTGGTATTTGGGATATCAGTGGCAACTGCTGAAAAATAAATAGATGTTAAATGTGTAGGAGACAATAGTTTGCATGCAAGACGCTTTGACTCAAACCATTGATTCCAGGTTTTTCCAATCCATTAATACTAATTTTCTAAGATGAGCTAGTTTTTTTTTTTTAAGATGACTATATATTACTTGAAATTTTCGTGCTTTTTGTCTTTAAATCTGTGAGCTAGATTTGATATTGTAATTGCATGAGCTAGGATTTTTTTTTTTTTGAAGACTAGAAATGAAGCAAAACCTTTTGTGCAATTTAAAAAAAAAAAAATCTCCGTGTGAGACAGTTGATACAATATTGTCATCAAAACAGTATCATGGGACGAGTGAGGCATGAAGATGGTACCATAAGCAGATTTTTTTTATGAAGATAGTGTTTTTTTAACAAAGTATTCTTAGTTTTTGTATGTGTTCAGTCAGACTTTTATGATTAAATGTATTTGTGGCACTGTGGCTTGAAAAGCAATGACTTGTAGATCTTGGGAGTCACAGGCAGTCTTACAGCCAAGTATGGATGTAAGTATAGTTGGGGTATAAATTATTGGTGGGCAGATGCAGTTGCATCTGCAGTGAGCATTTGACCTTGCAATATTGTCCATTTCAAAACCAGTTGGTGACAAACTGGAAAGAACAGAGAAAGGTTAAAGATTCAGAAAGCGTGCCTCTTGGTGAGACTAAAGAATTGTGATCTCTTCAGTCAGCGTAAAAGAAATTTCAACTCTTCTGATGATGGTCAGAATATGGCTGCATGAGGAAAGGGTTGAATAGGTGACAGCTATTTAACTCAGCCAACAAAGACATTGTAATATCTAGTGATTATAAGCAGAAGTGATACAAATTCTCATTAGTCCTACTTTAGCATTTTTTTCCCCCAATGAGGGAAGTTAACATTAAAACAATTTTTGTTAGATTAGTTTTTTGTTGTTTGTTTAGTCACTTTTCAGTTTTCAGTGACTAATTTGGCCTACTTCGTTTATGTTTCCACATATGCAATCTGAAAACACAGAGATATCTGTGCAATTTGAATTGGAGAAGTGATTGCATGTATGTGTGCTATGAAGGTGCAAAATGAGTAATGAGGTAGAATGCAAAGCTCTGAATGCAGCTAGGCCTGTCCTTGTCAGTTTTGGGAAGAATTAATTTCAAATTAGTTTCCAGGAAGTTGCTTGGCAGAAAGACTTCATTTTTAGATGTTTAGGGAATGGTAGAATTTTAAAACCTGTGTCAGTTGTGGTCAAAACTTTCAAATTTGCCAGCTGGGAAATCATGATGCAGTGTGGCTGAGTTCAACACTTGTCTCTTTAGCCCAGGATGATCCCTCACTAGTCCAGTACTTCTCCACTCTACTGTGTCCTGTCCCCTGCTATTTCCTCAAAGCAGCTGCCCCATCCTTCACTGAGAAAAGTTTCTCTTTGCTCCAAGCTTCATCCAGTTTTTAAACCAAAACGGGTCTCAATGCTCGGTCACATGCAGGTCCTAAGAGTGGAGCTAGGACGTAATGCTACAGTTGTGGTCATGCTTAAAACACTTCTTTAGTGCTTCAGCCTCTCTCTTTCTCCTCGGTCCAGTTGGCTGTTAAACGTGGGAGGTTGCAGCAGAGAAAGGTGTGTGCCTCCTCCAAGGACCTGCCACCTGGGCCGCGGTTTGGTCTGGCTGTGTGCCCAGGACGGGTGCTTCTCTGTGGTGCTTAGGAAGCAGATGTGTGATCTTGGGGGGCTAAAGTGGGAAATAAGGCACAGCATGGCTACTCCGTGTATTACTGTTACCTGAACATTTAAGCTGTACTTTGATAAGGTTTTAACAAGGAAACAGCGTATGAAGCAGCTTATTAAATTATCCAAAGTTGTTCGAGCAGTACTGCCAGCTTCCTCATTCTGGGGTTTCGTGTGCAATAGACAGTCTGTGTTGGAGGTGGTAATACTTTGGAATTTCAACCATTTTACGATAGAGGAGCAAAAGGATAATTTTCTTTGCCGTATTGACAGTTGTGGCTGATGTATATTTTGATGAGCAGGCCTTCATTAAACCAGGCATTTGAACAGGTCCCTCAAGTAGGCTTTCCAGTGTCAGTTAACAGGCTACAAGAAGGCAAGTGAAAATCATAATTAAGGGTTAGTAACGGTTTTATTTTTTTCATGAATAAATCAGTAATAGTAGCTTCGTGGGGGAAACAGGTAAGCAGTACCATACAGATCTTTGCTAGGTGTTTCCTATTGACTTCTAACTCAGCATATTCTATGATTCTGTATTTTGGGTGGTCCTGTGTGGAGCCAGGAGTAGGACTCAGTGATCCTTGTGGGTCCCTTCCAACTCAGGAGATTCTATGATTCTGAAAAGGCAAATGGGAAAAATCTTTGCTCTTTTTTGAGTCATGCGCTGACCATTACGGGATTGCTTGGAGACTTTAACTGACTTCCCTGCTGAGAGAAACTTTCAAATACATCTGACTTAAATAGATGAACACTTATCTTCCATGTGCTTTGATAGGTTTTCTTAACATGCTTCCTTTTAACAAAGATATTTGCATTGAAATGTTTGTCTATTGCATCCCATCTGCTCTCTTTGGTCCTTAACTGAAATCCTAATTATGAGAGCATTTATGATTGTATCACTTCCATTCCTCAAGCAAACTGTGATATCACTCATCAAGATTTATCATCGCTACAGCAACACATGAAAAGATAAAGCTGAAGTTTTACTTAATTTTTCTAAGTAAATACTTGATCTGTTTAAGGAATCAAATTTCATGTTTAAGGATGTAAATAGGGAATAGCAAGGCATTTATTCAGTATTCACCTCTATTCAACAGAGTTTTACAGAAGTGAAAAGAGATATAGTGGGATGCACAATGAAATATATATATATTTTTTCACTGTCTTCTAAGCCTCCTCTACTGGTTGCCATAATGAATAGGTACTGAATTTAACATGTGGATGAAATTTGATAATTACGAATCTTATATTCTTCAAGTGTGGAATAGGTTACATTGTTTTATATTTTATTCACGTGTGCTTCGCTGAGATTTTACTAAGAAAATTAGTTAAAACAGGAAAAAAAACAGTTGTAGAAACAATGGAGAAAACCCTTTGTTTCTTGCAGGGAAAGAAAATAGAATGATGCAAACCAGAATCTTGTGGAACTAAAACTTACGATACTTTGGAAGTAGCCTCGAAAATGATTATAAAAGCCCTTATGCAAATCTAGAGTCCTATAGATAACTGTTCAGGATACTGCAGCATGTTCCTAGAAGAGGTCATACAGCTTTTAAAATATAATTTTCTTTTTTTCTTGGTCACTGTCTTAGTCCTGTTGAAGATGAAGAAATATTACAACAACAGTCCCCGAAGTTAGGGGTATAAAAGCTTTGCTGAGGGATGTGTTTGGGGATGCTATACCTCTGTCAGTGTTCCTTCACTTCAAGACTCAGCATGACTTGTTAAAAATGTACTCAAATCTTTTGGGGTATGTGGGAGTTACGATGAAGAAAACTGACTTAAATGAACAGAAGATGAAGTATTTGTTGAAAATAAAATCTGTAATGTGCCTTCACCCCTACCCCAAATATAAACTGTAAATGTAGGATTAAAACTTCTTGGTCTGGTGATTTTTTTCTCTAAAAATTCTAAGTGAGATTGGACAGTAACATAGAAAAAAAATCTAGAATTAATACAAAACTGAAATTAGTATTCAAGGAATTTTATTGACAAGATTATAAGATCTGAAACTGATGGACTGAATGTTTAAATTATTTGGCTGGTTTCATAAATATTTTATAATTAGGGAATGTTTTATGCTAAGCATTAACCAAGAGTTGCTTTTAATTCATCATTTACCACAACAAAGTCTTTGTTTTGCCGTTTCATCAGCATATTAGTTTTCCTGTAAGGTTTAAAGTGCTATAGATCTTTAGAAAAAAAGAAAAAAAAAAAAAACTCTGATCAAAGATCTGAACTTGAAATATATACTAATTCTTCCCATTTTTGGAGTTGATTGGAAGGAGAATATTTTTTGCATTAAATAAGCAAGTGAATTTTAATATTTTTAAAAACCTGCACTAATTTGCATGCTTTTCTAACGCCTCTGTACTTGATTGAAATTTATAATAGGAAGAAAAGTTGCATATAATGATGTTTGTCTTTGACCTTCCATGTTAATTAACATGGTAACTATCTTTAGTTCTATTTCATCTCCTAAATGATGGAAAACATTGATTTCGTACTTTATCATTTTTTAGCCATCCCTTCTCCTTTTTCCTCTGACTCTTCCACCTTCATCTCCCACTCTCCTGAAATGCTTTAAACTACCCTTATATATATAGAAACAAGGTCATATGATAAAAAGACATCTAAAGCTGCAGCAAGATGGCTTCAGTGCTTGCAATCAGTTTGTTTGCTTATGCATATGCACAAGATCTTAAGGATGGTAGTATCCACTTCATGTCGTTCCCTCCACAAGTACCTTCCTATGTGCTAAATGAGACTAAGTGATGCACTAAGGAAGCCTGAGGCAACAGAACAGGCAAGAATTTTTCATCCATACTTGCACTGCTTATCAAAAAAGAAATTAACGACTCAAATTTTAATCTTCTCTCAATTTGATGAGTTGCAAGCCATTTGCAGAATTCTTAATTGACCTTTGAAATATAAATCAAGGAGTTATTCACCAAATTAATTCTATTGAAAGCAGCCCTGAAGACCAAAGTCTCCATGAGTAGGTGGGCACGTTGGAGCACAGTGTAAATAAGGGGCATGTAAAATGACCTGGAGTTTGCAGGATGATTTGTTTGCTGTTTATTTACACAAGGCTGACTTAACATCTAATGACAAAGAAATGGATGTTTTGCTCTATAAGCTAGAGCATAAAGACAGTTAATGTTGCTGTGATATATGGCAAAATTTTGGGTTGACTGTGTGTGATTTGGGATTTGTGGCCCTATTATAATGAGGGAGAACAGACACCATTCAGCTTCCTGGCTCAGGCTTTGTTCTGCTAAAATTTGGTGCAATGTAATGCTAAATTCGCATAAGTTGAGAACTGACGGCCAAGTCTCTTAACGCTTTGAGCTTTACCAAATCCTATGATTTTATGCAAAAAGCCTATCTTTTACTTTTGAATGAAATAAAAGACTAGATCACTAATAAAACTATTAGTTATTTTTACCAAGAACAGGTAATCTTACTTTTAAGAGTCTGTCTAGCCAAGGATTTTCTCTTCTCTGCTGGGTTAGATACACAATTCTTACATGATACTTCATTTTCAGTCATGGTCTTTCTTTGATCTGGTAGGTTCCGTGCCTAACACCAGCAGTATTTACTTTTCCATCAATCTGACCAAATGCATAATCTTATGCATCAGTGAACTAAGAAGTTGGGTGCTCTTACCAATGTCCCATAATACCTGAAGGGAGGGTGCCAAGAAGACAGAGCCATGCTTTTTTCAGCAGTGCCCAGTGCCAGGACAAGAGGTAATGGGCACAAACTGAAACATAGGAGGTTTCCTCTGAACACAAGGAAAAGGTTTTTCACTCTGAGGGTGACCAAGCCCTACCTAGCACAAGTTGCGCAGAGAGGCTGTGGGTCTCCCTCCCTGGAGATACTCAAAAACCATCTGGACACAGTCCTGGGCAAGTGGCTCTAGGTGACCCTGCCTGAGCTGGGGGCTGGACCCGATGACCTCCAGAGGTCCCTTCCAGCATCAGCCATTCTGTGATTCTGTGAAATTTTTGAATCCACTTTTCTTATTTTCTATAAGAGTGGAATACCTTTTAAAAAAGATTTCTTGCTTCTGAACAGTGAGGCAAAGGAGCTTTTCAGCTCTGAAAGCATTGCCTAGGTCTTCTATTCTCATGGTCCATATATATGGAAGCAGATTTGTTTTTGTCTAGACCTCTATTGGAAATGACTAGAAGATCATTGGAAAAATCATTTTGTTCTGAACTATTATACAGCTATTATGACTCCCGTGTTACTTTTCCCTTCTGATGCAGGCATTCTTGCTCACAGTGTAACTCAAGCAAAATGTCTTCATCTTATGCCACTTTTTTTATAATCACAACTTTAGCATGATTTTTCTGATGGATTTCTCATGTTGGCAGTGTTAATATATATACAGCTTCCTGGGGCAGCACAGACAGTTTTATTACTGTTACAGCTTTTCATTATAATGAAAATTCTACAAATAAGTAGCATGCATGTCAATATTGGAGATTTATGAGAGAGGGAATGAGAGAGAGAGGAGGGAAGGGTAGCTTTGTTCAAATTTTCTTCAATCTTTGTCTAAGTTTTTTAATTTAAATATAGCTGTAAAATAAATCATTTTCAGAAATTTAATCTACTCTGAGATAGTACAAGTTTGTAAAATTATAGAAGGTAGGTATAATTTCATTTTAGTGTTTTTAAAGTTTGAGGTTTATGACTTGCCGTATTGTATTAAGTGTATGCACAAATTGCAGTGCATTGTGCTGTTAACTGGCATGATATAGTAATTTCAAGACTTTAAGCACGTTATTAAGGAATGGAGAAATTGGAGATTTTTTGCTATCCAAGAGAAGAGAACATAATTAAAGGAGGTGCAAATCCACATTTATAAGATATATGGCACATCTGGCAGCTTCTGTGAGGATAATGTTTGTTTGGCTGTGGGAATGCCTGCAATTGTATCTGCCAATCTGACACAGTAGGAGTTTAGCTAATGAGGTTGCCTAGCAAAAAGTGCATCAGGAGGAAGTCAGGGTTAAAAATAAGCATACATATGAAGAGAGAGCAAAAGATTTATAATGGATGTAGAACTGTTCCAAGTTGTTATGGCAACTAACATTTTAGACCCATAATTACATAATAACAATGGTGCCAATCCTAAATAGATTGCATTTTTGTTATGGTTTTTCTTCTTCTTTTTTTTTTTTTTTATTTTTAAGTTGAAATATTTTCCAAAATATTCAGCATTTGAAATACTCTTTAAATGATTATGTAACATCCATATATTTTCATTTCTGTAGAACTACAGTGAACAGCAAAATAAAACTTAGTAGAATAAGTCTAAAAAGTAAAATACAGGAAAACTATGCATGGTTTTGATACCAAAGCAGTTTGTTTTTGCATAAACCTGTAAAACAGAAGTAAAAATACAAATCCTAGGAATATTTCTTGACTTTGATTTAGTTCACGGATTTTCCTTTTTAAAATCAAGCTAATCATGCTGTTTCCCACAAATTGTCCCAAGAGAGTAAAGCCTTTGGAAAATGTATAGAAATAATATCTGGAATGCATAGTGTAGATATTTGCTCTAATTGTCCCAGAAGGAAGAGTAAACATATATTGTTCCTGCCACCTCCTGAAGCCAAATTTTTTGGAATTTCTATGTAATAAATGCCAAGTGGAATTAGATACAATAGATTTAGAGTTGCTGATCCATTTTAGGATTTGGTATATATGTTACTATGTTTGATCAAATCACAATAAAAGTAACACTGACACATGCGTTTACTATTTAGAAGCCACCTTCAAGTGGTCACAATGTGACATCTGTGTAACCTGCCTTGAGCCAGTTCTTATTTTAGGCTTTTTTCTTTTTTTCTTTTTTGAAGAAATTATAATTCTGCCTAGTTTTGCCTGATGTCATTTAGCAAACTTCTTGCATCATCTGTGCACGAAGGACAAGACAAATAAGGGAAGGTAGACTGCAATTCAGAATTTGCCGTTTTTTTAATTCAATAGACTGAAGCAAGGTAGTACTTCAGTTATTTGAGAAGAGTGTGAAGATGTTGGAGACGAACCAAGGAAAGTAAACTGCTCCAAAGATATGTTTAGGTACAGTCCTCTAAGTTTCTTCCAGGACGAGCTCTGGCAAGGCATTGGAGATGTTAGGCAAGGTGTCATTCTGCTCATCTCAAAAATTGTGAAATTGTCACCCCAACTTACTTAAGTGCTTTTGTGACACTTGGAGCATGGCTGACTGGCTAACAAGTTTTTCCTGATTAAGAAACAAGCAATGCAGATGTACTTATTTCTTCTTCCAGCTCACGTTTCTTGCAGTATTGAGTCTTCAGTTCTTCAACCCTTCAGTTCCTCCCTGGTGTGCCAGGACTGAGTTGTACAAGTTGTCTAGAAAATCAGTGGAACTTGCATTGTTTGAGTCTTGCATAAAATTCTTGTAGTGTTGGAGAAGACTGGATTATGTTTTTCCGTGATTTGTGAAGGTTGTTACTAATGTCACAACTGTCAGATTTATATTCCTGTTGTGGCAAGGACAAGCAATTGCTTAATATTCC
Source organism: Chauna torquata (assembly GCA_013399475.1). Lineage (NCBI taxonomy): Eukaryota > Metazoa > Chordata > Aves > Anseriformes > Anhimidae > Chauna > Chauna torquata. Next base: position 206,555 of record VXAL01012592.1, read on the forward strand.
TGAGTCCAGATTTGTAAGTGTTACTCAGAATAACGTAGTGAAAACTATTTACTCTCCCATTTTTGTGATAAGGGCGTATTTTAGAATAAGAGAAAGATAATTTCTGTTGCTAAGTGTGGTGTTTGATGTATATAATGGGTATATGTGGATAAAATGGTGACATCAGGTTTTCTGCTAATTTGAAAAGTAGGGAATTGAGCTGAAAGAAAGCTGACATCTTGACAGCCTGACAGAGAGGGTTGGAGTTTTAAATTCAAGCTTTGTTAGCCATAATTGAAGAATGAGGTTATTGGTAATGCTCAAGGTCTTATTTTTTTTTAAATGTTATTAGTGTAAATCATATACCAATGAAGAGACTGGGAAAGAGTACAAAGCCTGGAACATTAAATACCATGTTGCAATAAGGCTGTCCAAGACAAATTTTTAGTAGGAACTTGCTAAAAGCATAGAAGTTAATTAAAACCTCAACTTTTTGAGAGCTGTCAGGAGCTGAGAGTTTGGAGGGGGCTGTTGGAGAGAACAAATAATGATGGATTAAAAAGAACATTCCAGATCACCTTGTTACAGGGAAGCTGAATGTGTTATTTGAAGGTGTACGCAAGATAGGAGAACGTTCTTCACCGAGAGGGTGGTCGGGCACTGGAACAGGCTCCCCAGGGAAGTGGTCATGGCCCCAAGCCTGCTGGAATTCAAGAAGTGTTTGGACAACGCTCTCAGACACACAATCTGATTTTGGGGTGGTCCTGTGTGGAGCCAGGAGTTGGACTCGATGATCTTTGTGTGTCCCGTCCAAGTTGGGATATTCTGTGATTCTACAATAGAGGAATATTTTTCATATGAGAACATCTATAGCTGTGTTTGTAGGAAGTGCCCATAATGGATGCCGTTAATTGCATGGAATCACTGGCAGCAGCAAATGATGTTCCAAGGGTTTGAAAGAAACTTCAATGTGAAATTATGGAATTAACAGCTGGTGTGCTAACCGCTGTTGTCACTGCAAGGTGACAGGTCTGGTGCTAGCCTTTAAAAAGGGCCAGAGTAGAAAGCGGGATAATAGCCAGTGTTCACTGGGAAAAGTTGTCAGTAGGATTTCCAAAGTATGTCTTGTGATCTTTGTTGTTCCACATAAGAAATGTTTTGTGAAATGGGGTGGATTGTGAAGCTAAAAAAATTTCCATGTAAAGTTAGTTAGGATGATTAAATCTGTAGCTTATTCCAGAAAGTTGCAGAAGGTTCTCATTGAGTGGCCGGATGATTTTAAACTAAGTATTAAAGCATATAAGGCACAATGCACTAGTTTACTTATCCAAACTTTTCAATAAGTCTTAGTTCACTGTGAAAAGTGCTTAGCAAATAGTGAGTCAAACACTGTGTTACTGTGAAAGGCGTTGGGTGAGAAAACAAAGCATTTGCAGGCTTCAAGAAAACTGCGGCCTTACGCTGCACGTGGACCTTGCCCAGTGCAAGGTAGGGACAATAGAGAGAGACTGGTCTTATTAGTACTTCTTTTACTAAATGGGGGGTGTGGGGGAAGAGGAATTGACAACTGACAGTACTCCCTTGTCCTAGACCATTTTAGGTAGCACTTACATGCGTGTCAGTACGTTTGTGCAACAAACTGCAGGGAAGAGCCAGCCTTGAGGGCCGGTCGGCGCTCAGTCAGGTGGCATACTGCTGTTACATATCTGTTAAAATACTGCTCTTTTGAAAGAGCCTTAGCTTTGCTAAGTTTATAAACCCTTTAGCGTAGCATTTGTTTTTGGTAATTTGCTCTGTTATTGTGAGCATGCGGGAGATGTATTATGTGGTTAAGGAGTGGTGGGCTTGGGTTGATGGAGTTTTCTTCACAAAGGTGGTTGTATAAATCAATGGTGCTTTCATTTCTTCACGTGATCAGAACTGGATTAGGTGTTATCTGAAAGGATATAACAAACCTGAAAAGATAATGAAGCAGACTAAAGCAAGAGGAATAGAGAGTGATGATTCTCTTTCCTCCCTTTACTTGAAGGTAATGAATTTTGAAAAATACCAGGCAGTTTAGAGCAGCTTGGAGAAGAGAAGTGAGAGAGCACGTGTGTGAGAGATTATGTAAAACCATGCAAGAAACAGTACGTAGGAATACAGAACAACTGTTCTTATAGTTATTGCAGAACAACTGTTCACAGACTAGTGGAATTAGGGTGAGACTGTGCAATCAAACAGCACGTCACAATGAATGTAGATGTGTATGTTTGCACATAAATGAAATGTTGCGACAGATGAAAATATAGCTGGATTAAAACAAGTGCTGGATGAATTAGTGAACAATAGGACTCTTAGCACCGGGGTTAATGTAGTTACAAAGTGTGCTTCGTGAAGTTCCCGACTGGCTTGCTGGAAGAATGAATGGGGAAAGATTATTCATTTTCTTGTGCTCTTCCTTAACCATCCCAAACAGCCCGTGTTACAAGTACTACGAGATGCTTTCAGAAGCTGCTGTCTACTTTCTCAAGCTCTCACTAGGTATGACTTGAAGAGAAAGCTGCTGTTAGGGCTAATGTTTTTGCGGTTATGGCTGATTCTAAACCACCTTTGGGAAGCGTAGCTAGATCAATGTTCAGGTTTTGATTTTACTAGGAGATGGGCCTGTTGTAGAGTGCAAATGCATCAAAGGGTGGTAAAAATAGCTTTAAAGTGGCTTGTGAAGCTGCTCCCTCTAAGTAGCTTCCTACAAGTTCTGCTCTTTTCCAAGCAATAGGGATGGAAATTACTGTAAGACTATGATTGCTCCTGTGGTGGGTAATAAGAGGACCTGAACAGTCTCAGTTCCATGCTGCATGGCCCAGGGGAGCTGCACTGGGAGCTGGAAGAGGCTCAGTGGAAACTACCTGGTAGTCACTGATGTTGCCAAAAAGCAAGGAGAATTGACTCAGAATCTACTCTTTAGAGAAAACTTGGATTATTATCAGATTGCTGTTATTCGGATACATTTTCTGAAAGGTGTGGGGATTTTTTGATTAATTAATTTGCATAACACCTTCAGCAGCTTGGATTAGGGATTCTTGAAGTTGAAGAAGCTCAGAAGGGAACTGTGAAACTGCATTCATTTTATGGAACAATCTGTTACTTATTTTCTGAGTGGAAGGTTACATAGTTCTGTGAAGTCTTCAAGTTTGTGGAAATCTTGTTGAGTAATCAAATATGAATTGCTGTTTAGCTTCATATAGTCAGGAGAACTGTTTTCTCTCTAGAACTGATTGAAAATACATTTTTATGGTAACGGGATGTAAATGAACCAAAACAATTTTTAAACTGCATTTCAAATAATTGTCTTTTTGTCTTCTCCCACCTCCACTGGAAAGCAGGAAAGCAACATCCAACTTTGTTTTTCATTCATTTAAAGAGTGAATTTTGATTCAGACAAATATTCTGTTAAAATACAAACAGAAGTGTTGACGGGCTGTCTAGCTGTAAACGGACAAGTATCCCTTTCTTCTTCACAGAAGATTTGATTTGATAGATTCATAAAGAGTTTATGAGGGGAAAAAAAACTCTGAATGCTGTTTTTCTGGCCATGAGTATCTCCTCCATCTTGCTGAAGATTTAGGCAACAGCAAAACAGGTCCTGGAGTCATCAGTGCTGGAGAGATGCATCTTCCATCTCAGCATTTTTAGCATTCCTTAGCCTCAAGGAAGCCGTGCACAGCAGAGTTGGCTCATTTATGTATCTTAGGCTTCTCCCCAATAGTCTTTCAAAGATGGTAAAGATTTTCTTTATATACTACCTATTCCTTTGCACTGAAAAAGTAAAGAAACAGACAAAAAGTAGTCCATTTCCCTTGCAAGTATTTGGTCTTCCTGAGGAATGTCTTTATCTCTTTGCTTTGATGCGTGTTTTTTTCCCATTCCTGTGTTTCTCTATAAATGTAGTTTCTTCAGGTTAAGGAACAAGTTTGTGTACAGAAATAGCCCTATCCACTTAGACTCTTATATAAATCATTTTCTAAATCAATACTTTTAAGCTGAGAGCTGCATGGACTGATGAGGATGCCTGGTTAAAATGTGGGATACTATCAGCAAGCATCTTAAGTGTAGAACTAGTAAGCTGAACGGTGATTCACTGGAGATCATTCCCTAGTACGTCTGTTTGGTAACATGTGAGCTCAAGGAGCTCATTGGTTTTAGAGTATTTGCATGTGTGTTTTGAAGTATTCATCTTGTTTCTTATTAAAACGTATTGACCAGTCAACTGGAAGTACTAAACTGTAAGAAAAAGTAGATTAGGAAATAGTTGTAGATTTTTGCATTCTGTGAGTACTTAAAAAAAAAACCTTGAACATTTGTAGTAGTCTGGAGGGTGTTCATCCTAGACAAGAGTTGTTTTTTTTTTTTTGCAAGTGTTAATTTCACAGGTTCTTAGTTTAGCTATTTTTGCAAAAAGACTTTATCCAGTAATAAAATTAAGCTATAATCAGTTATTCAATTAGATTCAAACTTTTTGTTTAGATTTGATCAACAGGGAGTGTCATGAAATACATGTTGAAATTGCTTTCAGTGCATTATTGACAGCCCTTGTTTATGTTGTTCTCCCCCCCAACCCCTTCCCATGAGATATTTACTGAGAGTGCATGTTCTTAGATATTTTTCAGGAGTTGAAATTCAACAGGGAGTCCAGACTTGGCAAAAAAAGCTTCAGGTTTTGTATGAGTAAATCTTTTCTGTATTATATAACTGGGGTGGGATATGGGCTACTATTTGTTGTTTCCTCTGAAATGCATCTTTTCAGAGAACTTAATATAATTTGATTTATTTAAGGTTAATGCATATAGGACCCAGAATGCCATGTGCCTTCACAAGAAAAACACTGTATATCGAGCAGGCTGTATTAGGGAAGCAGTGTGCATGGATAAAATCTTTTTCTGAGAGACCTGGTGCAATTTGTGTGAACCAGAAAGGAGATGTGGCAGGCAAGCAAGGTGGCAAAACATTGCTTGGCAAAAATGGCAGCACAAAGTACATGCTGCAGAGCAGTAAGAAGATGGAAAATAGAAGTGATATTTTGGAAGTGGCAGAAGAGATTTTATCTCCATCTCACAAAAACGGAATCTAGAAATAAGTGGAAAAGATTGCATAATAGTTGAAGGTCTGGCATGAATAGAATTAGTGGGGCCAGGGCTGACTTTGCTGTGCCCTTGCCGTCCATTTCTCCTACTGCAGTTCTCCGGTCTGACTATTAGTTCTGGTCTCACAGTTGCTGAGACTTCTTTCTTGGTTGGAAGCAAATGATAACATATTCTAAAGGGCTGGTAGTGTTCCAGGATGTTCGATCGATGCAGACTGACTGCATCAGTCTCAACATGTGCTTTCTTTATCTTTTCGGTCTTTCCTTGGGGAAGATCAAGGAGAGCCCAGTGTGGGGCTTGTTTGGGTGCTTTAAGGTTATTTTCACTGCTCATGAAATGATTGAAGTTCTCATAGTCTGGAGACTTAATTATGTGGCTGTCCATAGACAAGGACTGAAAGAGTTGCTCCCAGTGTAGTCTTCTATGTGTTGCTTGTGCACCTACTTATGTGGAAAAAAACCCTTAAGTACTTTGTTTTTATTGCTTATTCACTTAATGGCTTCTTTACTGAAATTAAAGTAATAGACAGTGTTTGTGTGATACAGATATTGGCCTTAAGTGCGTTGAACTCACTGAATCGATGCTATCTACCAAATCATTATATTGCCGAATACTCGTTACCACAGCAATCCTGTTCTTGAATTGGTAGCCTGAAAGTGGAAGGTTTTGCTGTTTAAACATGGACAAGATGTTTGAGAAAAATGCATCCTGGAACTCTTGAAATAAATAGGGCATGTTGTTTTGGGAAAAAGACCTTCCCCAGATTTAATATGCAAAATAATTTAGCTGAAAGTCTATTTTAAGAGAACTTTAGGATCCTATATCAGGTATTTGTTCAAGAAATTTTTACAATTCATGCTCATTAGAGGATAATTGATTTACAATTGGTTATCAAATCGTAGGCACGAACAAGTATTTCTTAAACGCCTCTGGCTCCGTGATTGTGCCTTCCTCTTCAGGCTTCCTGCACCGTTCTTGTTGCTGTCTGCAGGCTTCATTGAACCTCTTATGATCCGTTTGTTTGATTCAGTGAACTCTTTGCATCACAGAAACTGTCTAGTAATTTTAACAGTACTTTCAATAGGATTTCTAGAAACAGGTCTATGATTAGTTCTTCCAGGTATCAAACTCCACTTTGTTTTTAAGCAAAAAACTATAATAGAAAACAGGTCTTCTGTTTTGCAAAAAGTGGTATAAACTGCCCATAACCTGCAGCTGGATTTGCTGATGTTTTATACTGCTTAGCACTGTTTGAACTCCAGCTATCTGTCTTGAACCTATATCCTCCTTCTCCTCATCCTCTCTCTTTTGAGCTCTCGGAATTATCTAAACTGATCATTCCTGACATTCTCTTTTACAACCATATTTCATCTGTAACTGTACTTTTCTTTGATAGACCTCCTTTGTATGTAATGCAAATATTCTGCATTGCTTGGAAATGTCTCCCAGCATTGTATCGTAAGCAATCTCACAGGATATTACTGCTTTTTGTCGCCCTGATAAATATGATGTATTCTAGGGCTGCTCCTGTAGAAATCTGTTGTTAACCTCTCTGCAGCTTAATGGTTGCCCTTCTAACAGTCTTTTTTTTTTTTTTAATTGAGTTATGTGTTTCTTTTACATTTTTATATTAATTTTCATCTCTGCTATTCCATTTGGTTTTGCAATACATTTTTCTCCAGCATATTTGATGTGACTTTTGTGAAGAGTTTCAGGAGGATGAAAGCCATACTTACATATTAGCTTTTGCTGAGTTGACTCTGATTATTTTTTTTCCTCTTGCATTTATTTTGTTCTGGGCAATACTGTTCTTGCCATAGGACTGTGAAGTAGCTAGCAAAATAGGACTTAGATGTGAAGAAATATATATTGCTTACTTATCTTGTAGTGATGAGTGGTATTGAGTAGAAACTAATAAAGCTAACAGTCGTGTAGTATTAAATTTGTCTATTAAATTGGTTAACTTTCAGAAATAATTAAGAACAATATTGAAGTGTCTGCTTTTGTAATTGTATGTAGGTATACAGGTTACTGTCTTGTTCCCACTTTGGCTTAATTATACAGTGCCCAAAATGATTCATGAAAGGTGAAGATGGTTTCTGTTGAATCTGATGGGACAATTACGTCTTTGGAGGTGCCGCAGGATGACCACAGCTTATTTCATTACTTTGGGTACCTCAGGTTGGTGCGTGTTGAGTTTGAAATGAAAGGATAAGAGTAAGAGCCTTGTTATAAGGCTCACTGTTAAACTGAATGAAAATTTTCCAGTATTAAATTGAGTCTCTCTTCTTTCTGGCAGCATGGCACTTTCAGTAGCGTTATGATTTATCCGTACAGAGTTTTCATCATACTGATGCGATGCCAATATCAGTCTGGAGTAAATAATCAAATTTTAAAGCTTTGACTGAAGGTGAAACTTTGTAACCTTAAGTTTTCTGAAGATGGGAGCAACTTTTTTAATTGGTAGACAGGATAAATAGCTTCCCAAATAATTGTACCTTGTAAGAGTGGTAAGCCACTGATCGCTCAGAGAAGCAAATGTGCTTGCTGACCTTTGAATTAAAGGAGAAATTGTGGCAGATATTAAAAATTATGGTGTCTTGGTAGTTTTCCTCCCTAAAAGTTATGCTTGTCTGTGGTTTTGAACTTAAGAGTAGCATGGTTTAGGTAACATTATCAGTCCTTTTATTATGGAAATTGTTGATTTGTTGGATATCACATAATACGAAAGCTTTAGCATTCCCAGGCAAATGCTAATTTGTCAAAAATTTATGTATTCTCTCTATAATAAATTACAAAAATAAATTATGACAATTGATTAGTTCATATCAGACAACTGAATGAATTCTGGCAAAAGAGAAGCATAAAATTAAGGACAGTTTGGAATAATTGTTTTAGATGTCTACAGGCATCTGGCATTAGATAGGTGTAGATATTACGTGTATTTGATATATGCTTATATTTGCTTCTGTTGGCTTCAGTCTCCCATGTTCCTCTACACCCACAATCTCTGAAGGTGCCTTTTGTGTAAAACTATTGAGCCTTGCAGGAGAGAGGCATTTCTCTTGATAATTCTAGCAATATGCATCATTTTATATGCTGATTTTATCGCATATTGCTCAAATTGGTTCATTAAAATTAAACATCATTGAATACTTCCGTAACCACCTGCACTGCCTTAATTCCTGTTTTGCTAAATGACTGAACCATAAGACTTGCTGCAAATCTTGCCTCTTGTCTATGTTGCACATTACAAAAATGTTTGATTATATTAAAGAAAAAAAAGTACTTGCTTTCAAAATACCTCTTACATCTCTCTATTTTAGTCTGATAAGTTTCCTAGTAGATTTACAACTAAAATGGTAATTAGTACCTGACATTGAATGAAATGAATTTTTTTTTATTAGCTGTGTAGACTTCTAAACTTATTTTTAGCTTCTAAAGGTATTTAAGGTTTTTTGTTTTGCTCTTTATTCAGACAAAGCAGTTATAACAACCGAAGCTCTACAGTCTAATTTTCCCTCTGGGCCCCTGGGCTTTTTTTTTTTTTTTCCTCATTTATTTGTGTTTCATGTAGTAATGAGAATATTGGAGAAGGGAATAGGAGGAAATTGAGATTGCAGATTTATACAGTCCGAATGGCTTTTTGTATTTATATTCAATGAAATCCTTCTCCACCACACCTCCTCTCCATCTGCAGTCAGTTACTAGCCTCTTTCCAAAAAAAAATGCCAACCAAACAAAAAACCCAAACAGCTGAGTCCTACATAAATTAAGTCATGAGAATATTTGTACGTCGTTTCTGTTGGTATCTAATTTTTACTTAATAAATTAGCACTCAGAATGAAAATAGCTATGTCACACCCAACTTTGTTTTGATAGGTGCAAACATTTTCCAGAGTTATGGGTTTCTTTACTTACATGTCTGTTGTTCAATAAGATGCACCTAAAGAAGAAGCAGTGTGTCTGCGCTGTCAGCTGATGGCCTCACGCGCTCCTGGATCACCGGCTGGCCCAGTGTTACCTGACTGCCGAGTCCTGGTGGGGAGGGGGAACCAGGGAACCGCGTGGTTCCTCCTCTGGCGAAACCAGGCACAGTTCTGGGCACTGCCTTGGGCTGGCGGTGAGGGTGCTGTGCTTGTTCAGTTCATGCCTTATGCGTTCTACCACTGTTTCAGCATGTCTTCTCCCGAAATGATAGCCTGAGGCATGCAGCAATAGCCCCTGGCTTTGTGCTATAAAAGCTCCTGAAATGCAACCCCTTTTCCACCCCCACCGTTTTGAACTGAAGAAGCATGAGAAAGGGAGCAGAAAAGGCTGTGTCAGAGCTGCTGTGGAGGTGGTACTGGGGCTTGGGGATGGGGAGGCTGCCTGGTTGGTCTGGATGGAGTTATCCATCAGCGTCTTGAGGGCCAGCTCCTGCTGCTGGCCTGGGCACCTAGGGGTAGGCATTGAAACAAAGCATCTTCTGTCCAGCAAGGGGGGTGGTCTTCAGCTCCTTAACCACCCTTCGACATGACAGTATATTATATGCAGTAGTGAGCAAAGGTAGACGTGAGAGTATGGAGAAAGCTGAAAAAGAAATTCTGTAATATTTAATGAAGTGCAAATTTATTTCTGTAAACATATAAGGCGAAGAGATTTGAAGCAGTAGATACCATGTCTTAACCTGTGAAACTTTCTCAAGATTAGGGCAGAAACATGTTGATGAAACTGAAACTGCTTTACAATAGGTGAAAATCTGTTTGGAAAACTCAAATAGTGTCCAGTCATTCCTAATGTTTTCATTATTGCCATGGATGATGAAATAACAAGGGTCCTTTGCACTTGCTGAGGATGTCCAGGTTGCGGAGCCTACAAGTCTATTTGAGATGATCTGGTGTTCAAAGTGATTATGACAGATTGGGGTACTAATCAAGGGGAAGTGAAAAGCAATGAACAAGAAATGATTCAGCGAAACTCAGTAGCCTTGCAACTAAGGTTGGGTGGAATAATCAGCAACGTGAACGCAAGATGAAGTAGGAGAGCTGCACAGATGGCTTTTTTGTGGTTGTGAATTACTGTTTTAAATGTGAGTCAATGTTGTGACGCTATTGTGGAAAAAGGCGGCCATTGTGATTAGTTTCTATAGGATATTGTATATGAAAATATGTAAAATAGTCTTTATTAGTGTGGCTGGAAGACTGGGTACTTGTATTCAGTTTGGAGCGTGCAAGGAGAATTCCCAGTTTGGGAAAGCTCAGAGGAAAGCTGCAGAAATGACAGATGAATGACAGCATATCCTCTATGGAAAGACTGAAGAAATTAGGATTGCTTTTTCTACAGGAGAGAAAAAGGAAACAGAGATTTTCAAAAAAATAAAAGGTTGCTGCAGAGAAGAATGTGGTAACCTATTATGTCAACTGTTGATAGGTTAAGAAGTAATAATCTTCAATAGCAGTAAGAGAGATTCAGGTTGGAGATTAGCTAAAACGTTAATTAAATTCTGGAATGGAGTGCTTAATAGCTGTCTCTTACCTGAGCAATAAGTGCTCTGCTATCTACTGTCAATTTTTTTTTTTTCCCCTGCTGAAATGTCTGTGTGTATAAAAGCCAGGAAAAGTGCATGTTTTGTATGCAGGAAAAAAACCCTGTCAGCTAACAGTACACAGACTTTATGGCCTATTTGTTTTATCTGTTTTTGTTGGAAAGAGTCTAAATTCCTTTTTCTTTCTCCATTCACTGTGGATTCCATTATGTATTGGGAAAATTCTGGTTAGCTCTCGATCAGTCTTATGAGGACTGATAGGTGAAGAGGAAAGAACTGTGTTTTTTTGGTTTGTTTGTTTGTTTTACTTTTTTATTTTAGAGACTACTTTTCTTGATTAACAGTTGTAGTTGTGTTCTAAATTAGTTTGATATTCACTTCGTAGCAATGGATGTATTTTTTAGAAGATTAGTATTAAAAGACAATATGATTAATTTCTCTTTATTTTCTGAGAAGCTTCTTGACACTCGACTCTGAGTATTTTATTTAAGCATTCAGAACATTTTAAGGCAATATTAAGATTCATAGTTGTTAACTTTAGAGTTACTTTATGATTTCAACAAATCCTCATTTTGAAGGAAAAGTTATAGAGACTAAGCTTGTACTCTGCTCATTGCTATGTCCTCTTAGTTCAGTATAAATTACACATTCCCTTAAGGAAGTACGAGTGTAAAAGCTACATTTAAAAGCTTAATTGCACTGTGAGAAGGGGAAAAAAAAAAAAGAAAAAAAAAAAGGAAAAGAAAATCGTTCCTTGGATGACTTGGTACTCTGGTATATGTACTTGGTCATTGGAGAAACCAGAATGTCAACTCTTTCACAAAAGAAATTTGCCTGAAGTTACACTTGGAACATGGATTCAATTCCTGCTCCTAAATATTAAGTATAGTGCTTGACTAACGAATATTAGTGTTAAAAGTTCACAAACTGTCTGAAACTGAGACTAGATTCTCATCTCTCATATGGAACATCTTTAGGTAGATTTATTGACTTATTTGTTTTAGAACTTTAGGTTAATAATCACATTAGCTGGTGCTAAGTGTTAGCTGGTAGCCTCATGCAGGTGGAGGAATGCTTTGACTTGGACAAGTATGCTTAGAATATTTTGTAGACATTGTGAACTTCAGTATTCAAAATACAGGAGGATTTAAATAGTATTAGCATGTATAGACTAGCTTCTTGGAAAGAAAAAGCTGATTTCAAATTTTAATTAATTGGAAACTGTCAAAAAAGTGTCGAGGAAAGATGTTGATCTCCATAAAATTGTTTTCTGAGAACAAAAGAAAATCCCCAAAACAACAACAACAACAAAAAAAAACACAAAAACCCCATTAATAGCTGTGAACTTCTTTAGGTTTTCTCTTAAACAGCGGTATTAGTTTATACACAGTCTTTCTCCTTGCTGTTCTTGCCATTGTTGAACACAGAGCCCAATTATTTCTTTCAAAACAGTATAAAAAATGCCAGTATGTTAGCTTGAGTGATTTTTATAATAGATAGGGTTGTTTCCATCCGTCTCAAAAGTATTTCCCCGTAGAAGAAAGATGGTGTGTACTAGAGTGTAAAACCAATTGAGCTGCTAATCTTATTTGGAAAGCAAGAGTTTACAGGAAGAACTTTATTTTATTTATTTATTTATTTCCATTTATTTTAAAACAACTGATTTGTATGGAAAATATGATGATCTCTCAGGCATGGTAGCCTCCATCATGTCTGATGGAGATGCAGCAAAAATCAAACCAAGTACAGGTTATAACCATTACTCTAGAGGTATGTATTAATGCTAATCAGTTTAAGTATTTGGGAGAGAAGAGTAGTGGATGTCTGTGGAATGGAGAACTGTTAGCGCGAGATGAAGCATAAGGAGAGTTGTCACACACCATAAAACTTGTGGGCTTCAGCGTCTAGGAGAGCTAGGAATTCTAATTTTTGAACTTAAATTTTTAATGTATTTTATAGGCCTCCTGTGGGTATAAAGACAAATGTTTCAACTGTGTTTTGGGAGGTTTTTTTTTGTCTGTACTTTTATCCTTTTTATTGCCTGCGTGAATTCATTCTGGTGCACAGAAGATATTTAGTTTTTGAAATCTTGTTTCTGTAGAATTTAATGTGATGGATTATGTATTCTCATATTCTAGGATAGTACTCTTCAATGCATTTTTTGGATATGTAGGATGTGTGGATTTTGACTGCTCTGTTGAGGTGGTGTAGAGTTATTTATTATGGTTTTAAGGGAGATGCATTATAAGGCTGTTTGCACTCGCAAGATCAACATCACAGTCAGTAACTGGAAAATCAAAAGAAATTACAAAGTAGCTTTTTGTATACTTTTTTTTTTTTAAGCCTTTTCACAGAATAGCTGAGGTTGGAAGGTTGGAAGAGACCTCTGGAAGTCATCAGTCATCAGGTCCAACCCCCAGCTCAAGCTTCAGCTCAAGCATCCTTTCCATTTATATAAAATTTAGAGCCTTACTGGGCATTCAGTACTAACACGCCACACTTATTAAATTGCATAAGGTTTTATTTCACAAACAAGTATAACTGTATGCTGCTGCTGGTCTGAAGGCAGGTTGAAGACTCTTCTTTGGAAATAATAAGCTTCAAGGTTTTTCTTTTTTTTTGCCTTAAGCAGCTACTTAAGTTCACTAAATAGTGCTGCAATTGTATTGATAAAGACGTGACTTGGTTATTCTCAACTGGAGCATGAATCACTACAAAGTAAGTACTCAGAGGGGAGCATGGGTGATATTTTGAAGAACAGGTAACAGGATTTGCTATTAGATCTTTCTTCTGAATATGTAGATTAATATTTTTTCCAAAATTAATATATTCTATACTGTTTTTTCAAAAGTTTTATCAATAGTAACTCCTATCAGTAGTTGGTTGTTAATTAATATCTTGAATTTAATCAAGGGGATATATTTAATCAAATAAGTACAGGTCCTACGCCTGTGTTGTGGTTTTAACTCTGGCAGGCAGCTCAGCACCATCCAGCTGCTTGCTCACTCCCCCTGGGAGAGATGGGGGGAGAATCAGAAAGGTAAAAGTGAGAAGGCTTGTGGGTTGAGATAAAGACTGTTTAATAGGAAAAGCAAAAGCAAGCAAAGCAAAACAGAACAAAGAATTCATTCGCTGCTTCCTATCAGTGGGCTGATATTTAGCCAGTTCCAGGAAAGCAGGGCTCATCACGTGTAGCAGTTTCTTGGGAACCTGTGAGAGGAAGAAATTCTGAAAGTAAAAGATGATTCTCCAGTTGGATGTTGTATAAAGCAACTTTCTGAGGAAAATTATTTTTGTAGGAGGAAAAATTATTATTTGGCGCTAAGAAGTGGTCCAATATAAAGGAATGCCTATTCTTCCAGTTAAAAAATAGAATGAAACTATTATATAAACCTTCCATGCTTTAAATAAGTTCAAGAAATACAGGGCATATAATTTCCTCTTTTGAAAAATCTATAATAGCATTTGTAATCTTCTGTTGCATATGGCAGTGATTAAGGTTTATGAGCCTTTATTCAACTCTGTGAGATTTTGGGTGATCCTTGGCAGTTGTATTCTCGGGAGATTATTAATTCTTATTTTCTGTTGTCATAAGCTTGTCATCCAGGGAATGACCAGTTTAATTTCTGTTTTCAATTTCAATGCCTTATGCTCGTAGGAATAAACGTCGGTGTAATTTAAAAGCTCTTTTCTTTTGGAGGAATGATTAGTGTTAAAAACACTCTGAATATGAGTGCTGCTTCAAAAATTATATTTTCCCATTCGGTTAAAATCTAAATGCCACTTAGTACTAGAAGGGAAAAAATAGCTAAAGAATTTGCAGGACTTTTTTTTTAGTTGGTGATGGAGAAGATGATTCTAAAGCTGTTTGTTGAGCTCTCTTTCCCTAAAAACTTTCTGATTAGTTGAAGGAAGTAAATTTTAACTAAATTTATTTTTTGGTCTGGAAAAAAACCCTTATCTGTTTAAGTGTTGCAGCTTCAGCTTCCTCGCGTATCTTGAATTGGCTCTGATGTTTGTTGGGCTGTCCCGGGAATCGCTTCATTTAGCTCTCCTGGAATGAAACAAATGAACCTCTGTCATTGCCTTCTCCCCCTCGGAGGGGGACAGGAGACCTGGGTAGTCTCTGCTGGATTCGGGTGTTTTGGCTCATGCAAGGGTCCGATGAGCACAGATGGAGTAGGAGAGAGGGAGTCGCATCTGTGTGCTGGGAGGAAAGGGCCTGTGCGTTTCCACAGCAGGGAGCTTTGGGGTTGCCTTGGCTGACTTACGTGAATTCTGTATGCCACAGCAAGTGCTCGGTACCCAAAAGACCGACACAAATGCTCAGTGCTCTTATTTTCTATAGCACTGTCTGCCATAGGATACTTTTAATACTTCCAAGTTTCTCTTTAATTTCTTTTAAAATAAGTAATAGCCAGCAGAGGTCGTGATTAATTTGATCTCTGCTTATAACTTTCTCAGTAAAGAAAACTATGGCCCTTTAATCAGCATTTGAAAATCTAACTGTCCCTTGGTTTGAGGATCTTTTTGCATGTTTAGCTTATGTTCAGTAGTGGTGATGATATGGTGTCGTCATAGCATGTGCTCTACAAGTGGACACAGCATGGCTGACACTGGTCTTTCATCCTGGAAACTCCACCGCAGAAATGTGTGGAACAAAACTAGTGCATAGGGAGACGTCTGTTTGTGCGTTGTTGCTGATCTTATCCAACCAATTAATATCAGAGCAATTGATAGCAATGGCAAAGCAAAGTGGATTGCAGCTTTTTTCTGCATCTGTATTTCATGCAGGGAGGTTGCTGTTGAGATTGTTTGTAGTCTTCACTGTGTCTTCATGGGACTGAATTTCCCCAGGAGTTGCAGAATGCCTTGAGATTCAGCAGCACCAGCAGCTTCTCTAGGAGCAGCTGCACGTTGGAATATTTTTCTTCTTGGCTTTAGGCTGTGCAGGCATGGATGGTACCCGTTTGTTTGGTATCCCAATTGGAGAACTTTATGCTGAGTTGAGGTTACTCTAGAGTTGGGAGTTTCTTGATGTTCACAGTTAGAAAATGTATTTTCTTCCAGACAGATAGCTGCAGCAATGTGTGCTGCTTCTTGCACAGCCAGCTCAGACACTGGATGACTGAGGAGCATCATACAGTCACCATACCGTGCAGAGCTGTTGTTACTTTCATATTAGCCCATCCATTCACGGTCACTGATGTTACAAATTTATGATGGTGTGCCTTGCTTAGTTCCCAAATAAATATGAAACTATTCCATTTGCCTTTCAGTTACTTGAATGTAGCGTACTGCTTGCTCAGTAACACTATTTTTTCGTAAGTTTGCTTGATGCACCATATCAAATGTCTTTTCCTGAATGCTTTGTTGGAAGAGGCTGTTCAAAGGAGCACAGCTTAACATAAATGGTCTTTTGTGCAGGCGCTGAAAGCTTCCATCAAATCTGAGTTGCTGACATTTTTTCATCTCAGATTTTGGAGTACTTAGAACCTGTGTATTTGCTAAAGATCCATCACAAGAAAAAGCAGGGTGAAAAGACTTAAGTTACCGTACCTGAAAAACTGATATCATGTTTTCTTTCTCTGCATGAGTACAAACAAATCCACAGGCAGTTGGTTTTATGTATGAGAAAAGCAGGAATTCAAACACTTCAGAAGTGTATATATTTAATGTATATGTAAAATGTTGATAAGGGGAACAGAACTTTCGTAGCTGCTAATAGCCTGGGGAATGACTTTGTCAAAACTGCTTCATCAACTTTGCTCAAAAGAGATTTTGGGAAATCCTGGCATACCTTTGAAGTATTTTTTTAATTTTTGCTTTGTTTTCTTTTAACTGGTGAAAATTTTCTTCTTGTAATGGAATGGGCAAGTCATGAACAATAGTAGTATCACGCCACGAGTTATTAGGTGTTCATACCCTTAAAGTGTTGTGGCACCCAGCATGCTAGTTCTGTGGCTAACATGCTGCTACTCTGATTGACCTTGCCTGGTCTCACTTTGGTCTCGCTATGGGTGGCCTTGTCAAACTGTCTCCTGGGTGCTTTGCCTCCATGGGGGAGGAATTCTGGGGAATCCCAGTTGTATGACCTTGCTGTAGAGCAGTGCTCTTGGCATGATCAAGTACAGGCTGGAGGGCCGGACACCTGTTCTTGTTACGTGAAATTGCAGTGCCTGCGCAAAATTGATGAGCTATTACTGTCCATTAGGCTAAGTTTCTGTCTTTGAATAAGCGAGTACTCTGCCTTTATTTACATGGTGTAGTTTAATGACCTGCTTCAGCTTGGCTATTCTAACAATTCCCATTCTCTTTGGAAAGTAGAAGAAAAAAATAAATCTGTTGCATTCTCCAGGAAAATTACATCTGTCTTCCTATTTTTTTTTTCTTGTTTGTTTTTTTTTGGTCTTTGCAGTAAATTCAGAATCTTGCCTTGATTTGCATTTGAGCTGTGACGCATTGGCAGTGAGCTATGCAGTGAAGTTAAAACCGTCGATCCTGAATTTTTTTTTCCCTTTCATTTTTGACAATCTGTAAAGAAATTGAGACAAGCCTTCAACAATTTGAGACTTGTGTAGGGAGTAATACTGCAAGCAAGTGAAGTGTATAGTGTTCACATACCTCTGAACCATAATCATTTGAAGAAATTTTGGAGACCTCTTGTGTTATTTCAATAATAATATTATTGGTGTGAACTTTTTAATGAAAACAGCTGACTGACAGGCAAGTCAGGATATAATGATATAGAGTATTTTGTATGTGCATCCAGTAATGTATTTTAAGTGGGATTACACTGCCTTTACATTTATCTCTAGATACACTCCTTAAGGCATGAAACTGAACATATGGGGTAGGACATTAAAATTAAAGAACTTAATCAATATTATCTCTTTTTTTGTCTTAATTTTCTTTCATATTGTTTTTTCTCTGTCTTTGGGTGTCAGATATTCACTATGCATTGGATGAAGGAGAAAGAGCTTCCTACAGGAGGCTGTAATTGTTTGAGTTTTCTTTTAAACCCACGCAGATGGAGGATTACCTGGAGTATGTTCAGTTTGTTTATTGGCTTTGTTTTTGCCTTTTGAAAAGAATATCCTTCCTGCAAGGAGAAAAAGTTAATAGCTTTTGAGGTTTTACCATTAGCCTTTACAGAAATACACAGCCCTTTGTTAAATGATCACATGGATAATACTTTGAAGAACAAAACAAGCATAAATGCTAATGCATAAGAAGTGTACCTTTTCTGTGACTTTGTATAGAAGTTTCTGAACTTTTTGCTGTTTGCAGTCTACTTGGAGTTGCAAACCCATTTCTGTATTTCAGTGTCGCTTCATTGCCTAGTGTCACCCGTAAAGGCTGCCTTATACCTGATCAGGAACTGTAATATTAAGTAGTAGGTATAAAAAATGAAATAAGAAGGTCAAATAGTCGTGAGCTGTAGGATAATGCACTTAATTACATTGACTTTCCGCCTCATGTCATTGATGATGACATGAAGTAAAGACAGTCCCTTCTTCTGACTTTATGGGGAAGACTTCTTTTTACCTGATCTTGTTCTGTGAATCTATTTGTGTCTTCATATTGCACCCTACTGCAGTGGAAAGTATATAATTTTTTCCCCATTAGCAAACTGCAGGGTTGAATCCACCTCTGTATCCGCAAATCTAGCTGCGTATGAAATTCAGAGCTTCCTGCTATGTTCACCTGAAGCTGTGTCCTGGTTTTGGCTGGGATAGAGTTAATTTTCTTCTTAGCAGCTGGTCTGGTGCTGTGTTTTGGATTTAGGAGGAAAATAGTGGTTATAACACCGATGTTTTGGTTGCTGCAGAGCAGTGCTTACACAGAGCCAAGGATGTTTCAGCTTCTCGTGCTGCCCTGCCAGCGAGGGGACTGGGGGTGCACAAGGAGCTGGGAGGGGACAGGACCAGGACAGGTGACCCCAACTGGCCAAAGGGATGTCCCGTACCATGTCTGGCCTGGGGGCAGGGGGAGGATTTTCCCTTCCTTCGCTGTCCTATTAAACTGTCTTTATCTCAACCCATTAGTTTTATTTTTTTTTGATTCTCTACT
The DNA here is from genome assembly GCA_013399475.1 of Chauna torquata. Classification (NCBI taxonomy): domain Eukaryota; kingdom Metazoa; phylum Chordata; class Aves; order Anseriformes; family Anhimidae; genus Chauna; species Chauna torquata. The sequence continues at coordinate 225,257 of VXAL01012592.1, forward strand.
CTATCCCACTGGGCAAGGGGCAGGGGGGGGAAGTGAGCTAGTGGCTGTGTGGTGCTCAGCTGCCTGCCGGCTTAAACCACAACAAGGCGACATAATAATGTCACAAGAATTGAAGGAACACAATAGAAGGCACAGAAGTTACCACTGTGTATACCCTCTAAATAGAGATTGTTTGATGGTTAGTCCTTGTTTGAAAGGAAGAGGATTTACAGGAGTTGAAGACCAGACTGCTGAAAATTACAAGTTTCACGCTTCAAACAGAAGCCCATTTTTCAGGGAAAAAGGAAGTAAGAGAAAATAATTTGGTCTGCTGCCATGGTACATTACAGCAGAAGTATTTTATTTAAAGATTTTATTTATTTCTTTATGGTCTTAGCATGACTTCTTACCTGCAATTAACTGCTAGATGATAAGAAAGCTTGGTTTTCAGTAGGGGATAAAACTGAGGCTTTTCCCAAGTAATTAACTATGGCAGGAATTTATTCTGAGATGATCTGTCCTTGCCAGTGAGCTAGGAAACCAAGTTCAGTCTTTATCAAAGTAATCAAAACACAGAGAAAGCTATGAGGCATATATTTAATGATATGGCTAAGAAAAAGTCTGATGCCCCTGATTCCATAGCTACATAGGTGCCTTTCAGAGACTCCATGATAAAGCACTGAATAAGCATAAAAGCCTCCTGAAACTCAGATCCTGAAGTTGAATTCTTGGCATGAGCTCGCTAAAGGTTTGAGGAGCAGTGTTATCTAGCCATTTCATGCTTTGATGTTTCTGTTCTGTGTAGGAGACAATTGTATTGGCCTTCTTGTTGTTGTTATTGCTTCTGTGATAATGTTAGGAGCTATTAACTGGCAAACAAATAGGATGGACTACAGAGAAGAAGCTCAAAAATGCGAGAGTGGAGTTTGATTTGGAGAAATACAAATGTATAAATAGGAAAAATAACAAAGTATGGTGGGAGAAAGAACATTGTTTATGTTTTAAAGATTGTAAACTTGCAGTGATGGGTAAGACTTTGGGGAATTACTGAAAGGAGGGTGAAGCAACATAAATGTCAAGCTCAAGAAAAATGTTGATTATGAGTTATGATGCATTTTGTAACAGTCCTCCTGCCAGAGTAACTAAAGTCTTTTCACTTAGACATGGTGAAAAACAGACAGTGAAAGGAACAGTTAGGAACAATGGCTCTTTGTCCAGGTGTAGATGATGACTTCGGATACTTTTCACCTCTAATTTCTTACAGCATCATTCAAAGATGACATTACCCTTTCTATCCTGTAAAAAGAAGTTGTTGCTCTTTCATCTTATCTTTCTTTATTGCCCCAAAATATGGATTTTTTTTGCTACTGTTTTGGTTTTTAGTTGACTTCCTTCTTGTAAAGAAGTGTGCTGTTTCTACTAGGATTTTTTTTTTTTTCCTTACTTCTTTCTTGTCTGCAAGGGAAATAAGTTTATATATTGTTTTACTTCTGCTTATGTGTGACCTCTTAGGCCAATATAACAGTAAAAATCACAGAGCCTGTCTTCACTGGGATTTGATAAGATGGCTAGTATATGCAGTATCTAACTGCAGGTAGGTAACACTATCTAAATGCCATTTACCTTTTTGGCAATTGTGGCGGGTTGGCCTTGGCCAGATGCCTGCCCAGCTGCTGTCTGTCCCCTTCTTTAACAGGACGGGGAGAAAAATCTTGTGGGTTGAGGTAAAGACAGATTACCAGTTACTGTCACAGGCAAACAGACTCGACTTGGGGCAAAATTTTATTGATTATCACTTAAAATCGATTTAGATGGTGAGAAACAAAGGCAAAAACTAAAACATGGGGAATGGAGGTTGCGGTCAGTCCACACCGGTGGGTCTCTGCTGCTCCCTCCTCCTTGCCCTATTCCCGTGCTCCAGTGTGGAACAGCTTTCTAAATATTTGGCTCTAACAGTCGCTCTATACTCTCATTGAAAATCTCAAAGAAGGGTTTAATTAATCTTAGGGTTTGTGAACATTTCCCTTGCTTACACTTTGCATTTCTGCCAAGTCCAATAATATCTTACTGTATAACTTGTGATCTCCTGTCCTATCATTATTTCTCTGTTTTAACATTAAATATCTGGGTAATTGTTCCCTGTTGCTTGAAGTGGTTTGCTGAGGTTCACTTCCCACCTCTTGCTTTTGTACCCTGCCAGTATTACCACTAATAATAATCTAAGATGTTGGTTAGCTATGCTAACTGGCCTCTTGGCTGTTTTGTCATCTCTTTATTAAATACATTTATTAATTGAAAGCTTTTGACTTGGTAATAGTACAGTATTACAGCCTTGTTTCCTGTGTGTGATTTTTTTAAATTTTTTTTGTGTGCAGTTATGGTCATGGTCAACTGATCATCAGCTCACATCAGCTGTACGTGAGAATAGGTCAGATGTTTGCCTGACTGCCTGGGATGTCTGTACGCTGCTAGCTGCATGTATGCTTCATTGTATGTTATCTTTGAAGGCCTTTTTTTTTTTTTTTAATACTCATATATAGTTTGGCCTTTATTGAAATTCTTGTGCTCTGTAGCTGGTTATTTAAAATTTAAAGGAATATGTTGTGGTACTGGTACTATTTTGTGCTTTTATTTCATGTCTGTTGTTCTTGAAATACGTTATTTGTTTTGGTAAGTGAAGGGGTGGTTGGTGTTAAGTTGGTAGTAATTTTCATAGGGATGCATCCAAGTTGTGATCCTTCTTCCAGTGAGCATTGCTTTATAAAAGTAGTGTCTTGTTAGCCAGTACCTTTCAAATTTGAAAACTTTACAGTTTGTTCTCATCAACACCATGCTACCTCAATTTTTGCTGGACTTGCAGTTCTAAGTCTTTTGTTTGGAACACTATTCTTTATATAATTTCTATTATTCATGTTTAAGTGGCCTCATTTATTTTAATGTATTGCATAGCAATTTGTGTAACGTACATAATACTACTACATATTACTTTTAATGTTAAAGGCAATGCTTTTTAAAAAACAAAGCACTGGAAAGAATAGGTAGGGCTTAACCTTTGCCTAGTATTTTTAAGTTTTGAGTTAAGGTATTACAAGCATGTATTTAAAAAAAAGGGGGGGGGGGGGGAGCAATCTTTCAGTCTTGTTTTAGTATATAGTATTTCTTTAGAAATAAAGGATGTCTTTCTTATAAGAGGTCTCAGAAAATATTTTCTATGTTTTTCAAAAATATAAATTTAAGTTGTAGTTTACTTTGGCATTGACTTCTGATTTTCTTGGAGTAGGTAGATAACTGAGGAAGGAGTGAGGTTGTGTGCGTTCATGGAGATAGCCTGGTAAGAAGTTTAAAAAAGGGAGGCAAGGGGAAGTAGTTCGCAAGATGCTGAACAGATGCTTTGGCTCTGTGACAAATAGTTTATGACTGCTGTCTGGAGCATTTCATGAAATGCTGTGGGACTAACACATGTAGATAGATATATGCAAATTTACTTCTAAGTGTTTTTAAATGATGAAAAATGAGGTTGAAAAAGTAGACCACTATAAAATGTGTGTATATGCTGAATATATGCTGTATATAATATGCTGTTGGTGCTTCCAAAGACTACAGCAGATTAGCTTAGTATAGGAATGAGATCTTGAAATATTTCTAGTTTATTTGTTATTTGATTGTGATCTTTTCCTCCCAATAGCTTTGTCTTTATCTTGAGATAGCCTGAAAAAAATATTTCAAAAGTTCTACAAAACTGAATTCATATATTCTGCTCCTTCATTCCCTCCCACAGATTCCTTTCAGAAAAAAAGTTGGAGAGTTTATCTGCTTCCTGCTGTTAGCTTTAGAAATGTAGGAAAAAAATATATTTTGTTTAGAAAAAAATTTATTTTGCATTTTGTCTATTACTTAAAAATATTTGCAAGATAAATGTAATAAAGGCTAATGTAGATGTCTGTGGAGAATCTGTGCTAATGCTGTGGAAAGCAGTCTTGGTAATTTTTCACTGATCCTTTTCACTTTTCCAACTCATGCAGAAAAAAATCCCACAGTTGCTGAAAATATAACCTCCCCCTGCCAAAGGCATAGTATTTATTCTAAAATTTGGAAAATAATATTCTGTATTGTGTCGTTAATGAGTAATCTGGTGTTTATAAGAGCATATGGATTGAATAGAGATTACAAACAGGCTTTCTCTAAGTAAGTTTATTCTCGAGTCAAGAGGCATAATAACTGCACACCAGTGGATGTAGTATAGAAACACTTTTTGGAACAGCCTGTGTGGAATTTTCAATTGATTCTAAACCATAATCATTAAAGATCTCTAACAGCAAACCTACATGGTGTAATGTGATTCTTTTGTGTATTTATAAATGAGTGTTAACGATTCTAAGTGATAGCAATTAACAACTGATAGTCTTCCAAATTCTGTTTTAAAAAATAAATAGATCCAATAAAAGATTCTGCGTATAATTCTAAGTACTAACTGGGTGCCTATGTTACATTATAGTAGTTTTCTTTATACCCTGTTTTTTTTGTTTTGAAGATGAGTATTAAAAAAAGATCGCAGCATTGTGCTTTAATAAGAGCTGCTTTCATTCTGTAGTATTGCCTCCTGTTACAAATTATTTAGCATGGAATTGTTTTACAGGCCAGTAAATTGCCATCTCACACAGATGATTTAATTCATATATGTAAATTTTCATCTACTCCTGAGCAAGAGCTTGTCAACAGTTTTCAAATTGGTTGATACAACTGTTTAGGGCATCTTAGAACATAGTATTTCCTTGTTGCATAAAAATCAAAAGACAAAGCTTCGTGTACATAAATGTAGTAATTTATACCAATGTATACGTAAGATGATTTTCCATCGAAAGTATGCTCATTCGTGTACACAGTCTTAGGACTTCTATGGGACTACTCATTTGGACAAGCACTCACAAATCTTTTTTTTTTTAATTTAGTCTAATTTTTGGACTGTGTTTTTGATGGATTTTACCTAAGTCCTCTTCAGGAGGAAGGGTTCTTTATAATGGTGCTCTTTAGGAATTAAAGTAGAAGTAAAATCTGTCAACTTGAACCTTCTGGAACCGTTAAGCAAGACTGTGGCAAGGATTCAAGTTGTATACTGAGCTGGATTTTCTCACCTGGCTGTAAAGTTTCGGCTGACCCTCAATGTCTCAGAAACCTTGTTTTGGGGGTTCATTTGCTAGATAGTACACTGGCGTGGAGTTGTTGCTCTTGCAGAAATGAGGATGCTGTAGGGCTAGGATACAGCAAAATAAACTTTCAGCCATCCACTTACTGTCCATTCTGCCGAACATCAGGACAAACCATTTCAGCATTACGTCCTGTATCACCTTTTTAAATATCTGATTTCGGCTTTTTGCCTTTGTGAGTAGACAGGTTCAGCTTGTTCTGTCTTCTGTATACTTGTAAAGTAAATATATAAGATGGGCTCCCTTCCAGCAACAGAAACCTGTGATACCCTCTCGGACCCATTGGCAAATGTAGCAACAAACCCAACTTTTCAGGACTTCAAATGCTGCTTGCTGTCCTAAGTGATCTAGTTCTGTTGCTACTGCATCTAAAATTCAAGTCTACCTCTTTTTCTGGGTAGAGGAAGATCTGGTAAAGCTGCAGTGAGGAATATGGACCTTATTATTCCATATTTTTCATTGTCAGGAAGCCTGTGGAGCAAGTTGAGAGAATTTTGGCCTCAGTAACCTCAGAATAATGATGATCCTTTGCTCCTCTCATTATTTTTATTCAGCCATCTGTGATCCTACCTCCAATTATCTGATTCTAAAATGGGTGAGAGAAATGTTTGTAGATGGAAGCATCTACAGAGGTCTTCACAGATATGTCTGCTGTAGATGCTGCTTCAGTGACATTTCTAAGTATTTTATAGCTTGCTGGATTTCTTGCTTGAAATTTGAGACTTTGGAATATGAAAATGTATGCATTCCATCCTTTTTCACAGTGAACAGTTTCTTGGCATTTATCTTTTTCCTTACTACTTTTTTTTTTTCCTTTCTATTTCCCCTTTCCCACTCCCTTCTTCCTTAGGATCATACATGATAGTGATTTCCTCAGACCATGACCCTGGAGAAAAGACTCGACTCCAGCTTCCAACAATGAAAGAAAATGATACGCACTGTATCGATTTCAGTTACCTCCTGTATAGCAAGAATGGCGCAAACCCAGGAACTCTAAACATCCTGGTTAGGGTGAACAAAGGGCCTCTGGCTAATCCCATCTGGAATGTTACCGGCTCCACTGGCAAAGACTGGCTTCGAGCGGAGTTGGCTGTCAGCACCTTCTGGCCCAACGAGTATCAGGTAGGCTTGCAATAAATTTTCACCTCTTTATAATGTTTACAGATAGGTCCTATACAATTTGCATTGATATTGGTCTACTCTTTCAGAGTATTTTCACAGTGTCCTTAAATATTCTGTTCCATTCTGAATAAGTAATTATTTGGGGATGGGAGTTTTTTATAGGAAGTGATTATTCAAAGTTATCTGTTATTGTATAATGGGGAAAAAATTAACAAGAACCAAACCTCATTAAAAGAAATGGTGAGGTTAAAGTCCAGAAACATCAAAAATGATAAACTCCCAGAAATAAATTGCCTGTGCAACCATAATTTGTACCTGTCTTCCTTTTTCTTTTGGATTTGTCTGTGTTACCATGTCTAATTACATACCCGTAAACTGTTTTTTCCACATGACATTTGCTTCATTTGCTGTGCAGGCAGAATGGTGCTCACCTAATGAGCAGCTGCTCAGGATGTGTTTTTCTCCTGTTTGCTCTCTATGGGACAAAACCACCTGCAGCGTAGGCCTTTTGTTTAGAGAGAAAAATCGTCTTGTTATTACTAGATGCTGTTATTTGATTTGTTTGATTAACCTGAGGAAGTACCTGCAGCTGTTTCACTCAGTGGGTATTTGATGTGAAGAATGAATCTCATACACAGACATTTTTGTCCTGGCATGCAAGAGGGGAAGAGTTGCATTAGGAACGCTCCTCTGAGCTGATACACTGTGAGGCGTTACGTCATGGTTGTGTGCAGTGCTTACAGGCCCTCGTCTAAGGATGCTCCAGATCAGAAGTGCTCTTGCAGACAGGTTGGATGTCCGGGCTAGTTATCAAATGAAGCAAAATGGCCTCTACGTTGATGGTTTTCTTGACTAGTGCTGTTGTGGGAATGTTTCTTAAATGGCGTTGTTTAAAATTCTTTGCAATTGCCCATCATCAGAATAATCTCCATGAAAAACAAGCATCAGTGCAGTTGCTAGCAGCCTTACCTATAAGGTGAAACCAGTGTTATTAACATTTTAAATTTTTCTTGAGTTTCTGTTTCCCTGGTTTTCATATTTTTATTTATAAAACAATTTAATCTATTCGTGACATTGAAACTATGTGGAATTTGATTTAAAGATCTGAAACCGGGTTTCATAAAGCCTAGCTTCTGAGGAGGTGTTTTATTAACCCTTTTATGTTGCTAGAAAGTAGCTTTTGGTGTACTTAAAATAACCGGGAGCCTTTTATAGCAGTATAGTAGTAATCAAGCATAGCAGCATTATACACAGTAAATCAGGTTTCTGCTGACAGATGGCCAGGCTTGACAATGAGATTGGTGGCTGGGGCCTTATCTTAGCAACATGGCCATTTTTCACTTACGTTATAGGCTTCACATTATCTCTTCATAGCCTGTGCTAAAATTCGTTCTTTTCCTTGCTTGGTCATGCAGCAGAATATTGAAATCATGTATAACATAGTTTATTTTTAATTTAAAAATAAATCTGGAGTAGGACTAGAAAATTGTTAATGCAGCCTGCCATGATTTGCAACTGTATGACTCGCACAATTGCTTTTATAAACAGGAGGGGAAATATGCATGCTGCTTGTGCATGCCTGCTTGTTCGCACAAAAACAGGGTTGGTATTTTTGTGGTTTTAAGTGGTCCTTTGAGGCCTCAGTCAACATCGCTCTTCATGGCTGTTTTTTTGTGTGTTAGTTTTGAGTTGAGTTATTCATCAGCATGGAAGTCTTTTTTCATTTGTCTCATAGGAGTTCTTTGCAGTAGAGCTCTAGCTCATGATTTTGTCACTTTGATCTACCTGTTGGGCCATGAGTTTTGCTAGCACTGAAGGGAAGTACACAACGGTTTTTAAAACGAGATGCAAGAAGCTTTTTACTAGAAGGGAGACTGGATTCCTGCCTGTCCAAGGTCACTGCTAAAGATGACTGTGGAGCAGAACTGTGCGCAGGTACTTTGGGAATCAGGTCAGCTGCATTGCAATTGCCTTCTCTTCTAAGTGAGGGAAAGGCACGGAGATTAGCAGGGGCTGAACAGCACAGGTTACGTTACAAGAAAGTCTCATACAGTGGGCCGGAAGTTAGCAGAATGACTGTGTAATAATACCAATAATACCAATATAATACTGCACCTAGCCAATTAGCTCCTTGAAAGCATTTCTGTGCTCTGCTGTGCTGGTGCAGCTGTATTGGTTCCTGTTCAAAATGAGCACATTGGTCTTGCATGTCTCTGTTTAATGGTATAGATGCAGTTTATGGATTTTGGGATAGACTTAACATTTCCTTTTTTATGAAAATATTTTTTTTAAAGTAATCCATGACTACATTGTGATTTTTTTTTTAATTTTCTTTTTTTCTGATAAAATATAGTACAGTTTATTACAGTATCTTTACTGGATCAAACTGTATTGTTGTTTAGCTTCATATCCTGTCTGTGACAGCAGATAACAGTGGAAGTTTGTAGAAGAGTTCACGAACAGGACTAACTCATGGTTACACCTCCCCAGAATTCCAATCTTGAGCTAATTTGTGGTTCAAGAACTTGGATTTTAAGAACCGAGGTAGTCCCTTTGCATGCTGCTGTTAGTTAGTCCAGATGTGTTTTTTTGTTTTTGTTTTTTCACACTGATGTAAGCTTCTAATGTTTACAGTATATATGACATGAAATTCTAATGGTAATTACATGGTAGGACCATTCCTGTGCATTTCTCCAAGCATGGGACCTGTAATTCTTCTGTTGTTGTATTTTGCACTCAGGAAATTTCTGCAGTCCTGTAACGATATGGTCTGTCTTCTCTCTCCTGCTAGCAAGACATCTGCATCTTTTATTCTGTTTGTTTAACATGGGGATGAACTATTGAGGAAAAGGGTTTGGTAGGAGAATCCCTTGGGACTGAAGACATGATTTGATTTTGATCCTTGTTAGTTCTGGAATCTTTTTTTTATCACTCTGTTGGAAATATTCCACCTTTGACCTGTCTGAAGTTTACTTCAAAGGAAAATATTTGGGGATCTTTGTTGTTTAAACTTTATAGTTGTTTGGGAGATTTGTCTCTCTTTATTGTATGTTGGTTACTACTGTAGTGCAATAGTTTCTTTTAGTTAAGATGTTTATTCCTGTCTGGATGTGTTGTTTTGTCTAATGCTTCTGTTCCTTTCCCTAAGTTCTTTCCTGCTTTGCACAGTAAGGATTGTACAACTGCTAAGGGCTGCCACTTCTTTTCTGCTTTTGTCACCATCATTTTCCACTTCTCTTCCCTTGCCACCTATGTCATCCTTTTTGATTGTTGTTGTTTTAAATGAAGGATGAGGTTGCTTTTTGGTTTGGTTTGTTTGAACACTTTTTTTTTTTTTTTAAAATCTTCCCCTAAGGAAATTTCTGTTGCTACCACAGTATCATGTCCTTGCTCAATCACCTGTGCAGTCCAGTTTGCAACATGAACCATGGACTTTCTGGCTGGTTTTGTTTTTATATTACCTCTCTCTTGTTGTTGTGGTGTATTTTTTTTGTTTTTTTTTTTTTCTGTTTTTTGAATCTTTGATCAGAAATTGATAAGGAAACTTGACTTGGAACTACAAATCTCAAACTTGTTAAAAATTAGTTTATTTAGTATATGGATCTTTAAAACTTCATTATGCAGTAATGGTGCTCTTTAGGTTAAAAATAGGCTAGCAAAGGTACCTGCTTGATAAGAGTGATGATTACATTTAGAAATGCAGCTAGCAAACTAAAAATACTGAAATGTAGCAAGTAGATGTTGTTTTTATCAGTTCAGGAAGACTAATGATGCATGACCATTTAAAAGGTGCAGGAAAACTCGAGAAAGCCAAATCATCTTATTCCTGACATGTGAATCCTGATTTGGATAACAAATGCGTTCTTTATTTCAATATTGATGATTTATAGGATTTATAAATGTTTAAATAACTCAAAGATCTTGGAAAGTTATTTTCCCTTATGATCTTAAGAGGTCTTGAAACAATAATAGAATTATAACAGGAAGATCGCAGATTGATTGAAGATTAACTAATGGCGCATACATTCTGGCCGTATGCTAGATAAGGTGAGAAACATTTATTGTGAAATTGGAAAATTTGTTGTCGTCTTGGATATTAGATCACTACTCTAAACTTGCAGAGAGTAAGACTGTAGTCAAGCTGCATGTGGGAAAAGACTGAGAAAGCAGGGAATTTTATTTGGTCTAGTCAGTTTATACAGCTGAAAGGAAGCAACAAGTGAAATGCTAGTAGAAAGTGCAGAAGTACATACAATACAACCTGGGAGAACTGCACAGAACCGAGTTACAGGCCAGCTTAAGAAGAAGAAACCCAATCCCCTGAATTCTCACTTCCTATTTATAAGATAGATCTTCTTGATTCTATACAGTTTTTAACCTTGAAACAGCAAGTAGAATCAGGGAAATCTAAAGAAGAAGCTCTTGAGGAAAACAAAGCATTCCAAAGGACTGATATTTTCAAAGGATTTTATTTAAATTGGAATACAGAAAATGACTTAAAATAGTATCAAAACAGGGTGAATAAAACTTGTAAACAGCGTAATTTTGTTGACTAAATAGATAAGAATTTAATATAGCAAGTGTTGTGTTTGAGCATTTTAAGAAACACTGTTAAGTAGCTAGACAGTTCATGTTAAAACTTGCTGTAAGTCTTGGACGTTGAGTTGCGAGACAGTGCAAGCCTTGTGGAAATCCCAGCATGAGTAAGAGTTCAGTGCCAGAGGAGCAGTGCTGTAGGCATGCATGAGAGGAATGCTCAAATAGGCTAAGTTTCTTTGGCCTGGAAAAGTTCAGGGGAACATGATAAAGGTCTGCCAAACCAGGACTGGCATGAAGAGGAATCCTCTTCCACTTCTAGATTTAAGGGCCTTTTCAGTCTGGTAGGAGAACTGGACTGGAAATAAGCAAAAGGTGGCTCAGGCAGCAGGCAGTAGACTGGTGGAAGTCTGCGTCAGAAGTAGCTGTTGTGGATGCCAGATGAGTATGTAGGCTTAAGGAGACACTAGGCAAGTTCTCAGAAGAGATCTTTTAGAAATCAGTAATTATGCAAAAAGGTCCAGGAAATCTCATGAACTGAAATTAGCTGGAGGAGTAGAGAATGTTTTGTAGGAGACAAAAAGGTATCGTGTACTCTTGCCCTGTTCTTACCTTTCTACAGGAGTTTCCTTATGATCACTGGTAAAGAAAGGGTGTTGGGGTAAGTAGATCTTTGACCTGAACTGCTCTAAGCCATTTTTAATTTTTGTATAAAGGACAAAGGAGGCTTTTATTTATTTATTAGGTTGTGGTTTTTTTTGGTTTGTTTGTTTTGTTGTTGTTGTTTTTTTTTTTGTCTAAGTGGATGTGCGTTTAATTTGTTTCTGTATTCCTAGGCAGGCTAAATGTAAGTTTTATATTCTATGGTTACCTAAACTGGTCTGGTCATATTCTATTAAAGTTTTTGCTCTGGTTGTAGAAAACTCATTTCTTCTGCCCCTAGCAGACCTATGCCCATTTCTCTCAGCTCCTTTCTATCTGACTTGGGCTAAAAGATTTTTTTAGATTTTTTTTTTTTATCGGAATATAAAAATTAAGCCTCTTCAACAAAAGCTTACAAGCATTACATCACACCCTCTGTCATTCTCTGATGTACTTTTGAGATTAGGAGTTAGTCTTTTGTTTTAAAGATCTGCATCCATTGTTGGTGTTGCCCATGACTTGGGAGTCTAGCTAGTACTAAAGATTTATAGTGTGAGACCTAAAGAGTGTTTTAAAATGAGTCAGCAGAAGCCATCTTGTTATCTTTGATTAGTACTGGCTCAATTAAAATGGCTTTTACAAGGGTAAATTAGAATTTAAAAATGAAATTCCAGAATTGTTGTGATTCACACCATCAGATACCTGTATTGACTGGGTTTCACCCTTCAGAAATGTTTTGGAAAGTTTTCGTAAGGAAGTGAAAGTAGTAACCTGAAATGGCAGTCAGATGGAAGCTAATCTCTCCATAGGAATGCCTTAAGGACCAAGAGTTAGATAAAAATAAGGGGAAAGCAAACGGAAAAAAGGGAGAAGTCTGAGCTTTCGTGATGTGAGAAAAAGGGGTTCCATTTAAGACAATGAGCTGAACTGGCACTGTCAGTCAGAGCCATTGGTGGGAGGAGAAGGGCAAGGTATTAACATATGAAGGAATTTCTTAGATGTGCTTTATCTTTTTCCTTGACTGTTGATTGGCATCTGGGCCTTTATGGAAGAGTCATTTAAGGTTATACTTTGCTTCACTTACAGCTTCTAGAAAAAATGTTTAAGTGATTTCAGTAGCATTGACACTAATATAAAGTACCGTGAAGTCCATTAGAGGCTGTTTACTTTGGAGTTACATTTGAATTTGTGGGGGAGCTGTTTTTGAGACATGCAGTTTACATAATTTGGTCATATTTGTGCAGGCTTTTCACCCTTCCATTTTCAGAATCATGAGAATGATTCTGAGCACAGGCTACTTCATTCATAAATTCACCTAATGTCAATCCATACATCCAATGTTGAGTTCTTCCAATTTCTAGGGATTCTCAGAAATAAAAGATGAATTATAACTTTTTGGGGGGGGATTGGCTAGATTTTTTTTTTCTAGCAGAGATTTAAAAATTGTTTAGTAAAATGTGCTAGTAAAAAGCTGACTAACTTTATAATCAAAGAAAACAGTTAATTTTTTTTAATGGATAGATATTTTTCTTAAGCCTGCAACAGGTTGTGTTTGGTAGGTGGTATAAATCACTGAAATGCTTGTCATAGAGGTGCATCGTTCTTCAGCACTCCTGTTGTGGAATTCCTTTGAGAATGGTGACTGTCCGTAAGCTATTTTTTTCCTAGTTTATTAATACACAATGAAAAGGCTTATATGTCAGTTTTCATCTTTCCTCTGATGTTTTCGTCTGGTGAAAACACTATTAACTGTCTTACCAGTTTATCACTATCACTAATGATGAAAAATTGGACCCCTTTGGAAATATAGTCAAATATGAACAATGTTGGTTTCTTGTCAGAAACACTTCGTAAACTGCTGAATGTTCTTCTGACTGTTGCTTTCTAGATAACACTTAATCAAAAGACTCTTCAATAAACTGTATGAAAAAAAAAAAAAAGAGTTACTCTGAGAAATACATTTTGGTAATGAACTTTCTTCCTGCTTCTCAAAGACTTGTTAATACAAACAAAACATTATCTTATTTAACTGTGAGGATAAACATGAAAGTGTGTAAGCATATCTGTCATATTTCTGTCACGTTTCTTATGAGATGTTTATCAATTTGGTGAGGACAAAGAAAAATTATGTTCCAGCAGAGTGATTACCAGCAAGATTTTAATAATTTAGTTCTGTAAATCACAAAGCACTTACAGCTCTCAAAGGACTTCTACAAATACAGTCAGTTTCATTCCAGTCTTCAAACTGGAAAATTATAGTGCACAGACTGAAAGTGAATGTTGCCCACACAAGCCCCATCATGACTGAGATACAAACCTCCAGGTTTTCAGTCGTGCCATAAGTACTGGAGATTTCATTGAATCTCTCATTTTTCTTAGGAACAACAGTGCTGGTTTTGACTCTTCTCTGGTGTAATTTCAGTAATTTATGTTCTGCAAGCTAGCCATAAATGTATGTATTTATTTATTTACTATTTATTATTTATTTATCTATTCTATTCAATTCAGGGGTTATTTGTGAGCATAGGAGGTTGCTGAAGGATAGGAAGATGATGGTGGTGGGCAAGAAAGTAAATGTTGGAGGTATATGGTGTGTGTTTTTTCTTTTTAGGAATATAACTTGAAGAGTTATCGACACTCAGGAACTTTTAAACTGTCATATAAAGATGTACATAATTGCTTTACTAGCTTGATGGATTTAATTTTGTTAGCCTATTTTGGCAAGAACTAACTTGCTTTTGGGTCTGCTACATTAAAAGGAGAAAATATGATAAATTAGTATCAAATTTTATAATGAAAAATAGAGATTATTGTTTATCAAATAAAATTTGTCAAGCTAGTCTAAATCAGTGACTCAAGTGTACTTACCTATCGCAAACAGAGAAGGCCTTGCCTCTGCAAAATGTAGAGACAGCCATTCCAGCAGGGGGGAGAAGGAAAGACTTTTGCCTTCTTGATTTTTACAAGCTAGATAGTTTTAGCAATAATCTAGCTATTTACAAAATAACACACAGCTCCAAGTTTACTTCTTCTCTTTTGTTTTTCCTATTTAAAATTTTCAAAGTTGCCTTTTCTACTGCTTTGCTTTCTGTTACATTACGTTCTGTGAGTAGCTTTCTTTTGCTCTACCATGTTCTGGGTTTCCTTTGCTAAAGGTACGATGTGAACTTCTTAACACTAGTGTAGAAATGTCATACTTGCAGCACTGGAGCATTGCAAGGAACTGCATGGCTGTACATACAGGATGCAGAATTCTCTTTTTTCCATTGAATAACCCCTTTTCTATGAGGCTGATGAGTATTTTGACTTTTTTTCACCATTCCCTGCAAGATAGCAGGTATCTTCAGGGCAAGGTGACCAAAATTTAGTAGATGCTTGGCATTTCCGAAGGCGATGAAAGGATTTGGAGGTTAATGTGCTGTATGAGTTCATGGTATAAATTGCCTTTAATTGCCTTAAAGTCTCAGGTGGAAAACTGACTGCCTGTACACTCAAGAAGACTTACTCTGAGATAAATATGTAACATTTTTAAACGGTGCTTAATTTCTGATGAAATAAATGTATGTGACTATAACCTCACTGCTTTTCTGGGAAACATTCTACTCATCAGCAAGGTGGTATGCAAATTTTATATTATCCTTGATTATCAAGATTGCGAAAAGCCTGTGGCTTTTCCCTCCGTCATACAGCAGGATCTGTCAGCAAGTGAAGTGTAAAACGCACTATTGGTAATCAGCTACCTTGGAGTGCCTGATTCAGTTTTTCAGAATTACAGACTCGACTTAACTTCTCTGTTTGCACACCATGATTTCTGGATGGTTCTTTTTGTCAAGATTTTTCTTTTTAGGGTTTTTGCCTATACTTGGAAGGCATAAGTAAGTACTTGTTACACATAAGCAGCTGAAGTTTTGTCATCCTTTTAACAGTTTTTGCAAGATCCTAAGAAAAGATTCTAAGAAAAATCATGAATATCACAGTATCTGGCAGCTGGCAATGATACACTCTCCCACCCTGCTCTTAAAAGATGTTTTTATTCATATGGAAAGTGAAATGAATGAAAGAGGTTATGGCAGAAATCAATGATAAATGCTTGAAAGTAGACGGTTAGAGGAAAGCAGAAATTGGTAATACATTTGTTTTGTTATACATGTTCTGAAAGGATTCAGAGTAATGAATTGTGCTCTGTTAGAAGTTTCCAGATTGTGCAAGTGAAAATAAATAAAAGGAAAAGGATAATAGTGCTGTATTGAATCAGTATCGAAAGTTCACTGAAATCTCTTGAGATTCCAAAAACTGGAACCAACTCACTCTCCAAACTGATGTGCCTTGAACAGCCAGGGACTTTGGCTTAAAGCTCTGAACTTGACATTGGTAAGATGTGTTGTTGTTAGGTATTTTTTACTGTAAAGCATTGTATGCTTCTAGATGTCTGGATTTTTTTCTCTAATAATGCTAATGTTGGAAAAAAAAGTACAGAGAATTATGCAGCCACTTATCTTTCTTTTTCTCCTTTTCTGACTTCTATTATTTAGAGCAGGATGAAATGCTCTAGAGGAAATTTGTTTTGAGTTTGTAGCAAGGTGTGCACAATGTGTTACAGTTTTTTTTTTTAATTGTTAATGTTTCCTCTTTCTCTAATGCTAAGTGGTGAATAAGCCTTAGGGGCTGGGCGTTAAGTCCAAAGGTTCTCTTCATCCAGAGAAGTACCTGACAGAAATTCTTTGTTGATTGGTGATATGACCTTCTCATAGGGAAATAAATGGCACATATCTTTCAAATTCACTCCACCCTGTATGTAGTTCTCTTCTTTAGTTTAGACTTTGGTTGAGGTGACATTGATGAACTGAGATGGTTGCTCTGAAGGAAAAATTATTCAACATTCAAATATAGTGGAAGAAGTGTCTCAATTTCTTTGCACTGGGGTCACACTCCAATCAGTTATTCAAGGTCTGTGTATTTAAACAAACGAACAAACAGCACTGATTTTTTTTTTCCCCTTTGTCCAAAAGATATTACAAAGAATTTAAAAAGCATACCCTCCCACCCCTTTCCCCATTGCCCTTGCCCCTTCCTGCCTGAGTGAAGTAAATGGTACCCGTATTCTGGATATTCTGAAACACCATCTGGAATAGAATAATCTTCTGGCTGTAAGGTAGTGATGGGAAGTTTTGCAAACTAATCATTGCCCTGCGGGATGCGGGGCGATGGTGCGGTCAGGCAGATAGTGCTCTGGGCTCAGAGCCAGCCACTGTTGTGTTGTAGTCTTTGCAGACATGTTATTTTGTTCTTTGAAAGATCTCTCTGTCAGTTGTGCAACTCCTTTGCTTTTTTTTTTTTTTTTTGAAAAGTCTATGTGCAACTCCCAGAAGGTTTAAAGAATTGATTAAAAAAAAAAAAAATTGTTGGAGTGGATTACTTCAACAAAGTACTGTGGCTGCTGAGAAGAAACCCTGTGCAATCCTGTAAGGCAGTCTGACTTTTGCCTGTTTTTTTGTGGCCTCAGGCTCTACTGAAGTCTTTTGCATGTGGTCCGTGACACTTTTTCACATACTGTTGCTGGAATAGGGTTCTGTAGCTGGCAATCTTGTTTTCAGGTTGACAGTTGCTGGCCGAGGTTTTGTTGGTGCACGTGCCAGGATTACCCCATCTCTGCCTGCACCTCAACCACATGATAACAAACAGAAGCCCAACCCATGGCTTCTCCTCTGTGTTGAGCTGGGACAAAGCATTTGTGCTCAACATCTGCAAGGCAGAGCAAAGGAGCATCTTCCACTCTGCTGGAGGGGCTGGATGGCACGGGCATCCCTGCTAATTCGTGGGGTTGTGGCAGTGTCACTTCGCTGTCCTGCTGCAGTGTGACTGTTGTTGCCTTTATGGGGAGTTGGTGGTGTGTGGCGGTTTTGTGCCTATGTGAGTTAGCTTTAGAAATCTTGTAACCTCAGTTTTCAGTCTTGACTGATCAACTGCTTGGCTTGGATAACAGAATTGACAATTAAGGCAAAATGAAGTGTAGCCTTTGCTCATCTTGCCAAGCAAAGAGTTTATATCACAGACTGTGTACTCTTCAGTAGCTGTTGTCTGTTGAAAGAAACTAACTTTTGCCAATTCTCTTTTGTTGAACAGTGCAATTTTTTTTTTTTATTGTGCTGCACAGATGTACATTCAGGGACTGAAATTTCGATGCTGCAGGTGTTTAGCTCTTCATAAGGCTGTCACCTGGAAGTAGCAGAGTTTTGCTGCTGTTTAAGGAGTGAAATCATTTGCAAGGAAGGAAAGAAAATGTATTATATCTGAATGATTTTATGATAAGCCTTTAAAAAAAATTCTTTTATGGTAGCCTTCCTAGTGCAATTTTGAAGTACTGGAAGAGGAACCAAATATTAGGGATTATGTGGTGGCATTAAAATGGTGGTGTTCTTGAAATACAAGACAGAACAAAAACTTTTTGTAATGCAGCGGAGGTATTGGTTTTTAGTGGTATCTTCCTGTCACTAGCTTTTGGGGAAGGCAGAGGGAACAGAGGTTGTGCCAGATTCAGCACAAGGAGTTGCCTGCTAGAGTGTTTCTAGCTTGCTCTGCCAACAATAGGAGAAAAAGGAGTAAGCGAGTACATCATATCTTTCAGCTGCCAAACTTCAGCAGCAGAATACTTTATATCTAGCGCATGTGTGGCAACTGATGGCTGCCCTTTGGGCATACGTTATGCTCATGTGTGACTTTGGTAGGTTTGATCATTAGTTGGCTTGTTAGGACCAGATTATCTTCAAAATTTACTGATTAACTTAAAAGTTG
This sequence comes from Chauna torquata, assembly GCA_013399475.1. NCBI lineage: Eukaryota > Metazoa > Chordata > Aves > Anseriformes > Anhimidae > Chauna > Chauna torquata. The sequence continues at coordinate 243,532 of VXAL01012592.1, forward strand.
GATTTCATCTGAAAATACAAAAAAAAAAAAAGTGACTCACTAAGTTTGTGGACTTTAAGGCAGGAATGGAGGTAGATAGATTTTTCCTTTTTGTTTTTGTTCCTTCTTGTGAATTTAAAGGTGCACGTGCTCACGTGCACTCACACACGAGCAAAACCCTATTTATTTCCCATGTCTTTTCTACCACGGTTAGACAGTTATGGTAAACTTTCTAACCTTCACAAAATGAATTAAGAAACAGTTGCAACCTGCACAAGTCTATCTGGGTTTTGTTTGATTGTTTTGTTAGTTTGTTTTGAGTTGCATTACCTTTTTTAAAAATGAGAAACTGCAATTTTTTCTGTCTGCATTACTAATTGGTTTGCTGTCTTTCAGAGGCTTTGCAGTTAAAAAAGAAATAAAAATAAAAACCACTTGCAGATAGAGATGTTCTGAATTGCCATGTTGAACTTTTATGAATTGAACTTTGGTATTTCTCTAATTCTGATTCCTTACAGCACAGACCCTGGGCTGCGTGTCTGGAGAGGAAACCAAGGAGCAGGGAGGTCCTCCCTTAATCTCAGACTTGCTGCAGCCTTCAGAAGGGCAGGGAGGGCAGCAGCGCTGGGGTCCTTGCTTCCCTCTCCTTCCGCACCCATGGTTTCCAGCAAGGGGACTGCGATGCTGGGGGGATGCCATGCCATTGCCCCTTTCCCTGGTTTGCCAGCTGCTGCCCTTAGAAAGGGTCCAGGGGAGATCAATGCTGGTTTTCCCTCTGCGCATCACAGGTCTCTTCCTTGCTGTGTAATCACACATTTCCAGTGTGACATTTGATTTTCTCCTTTGGCAGAGCAAATATATCCTGCCCTTTATGCTATGCTTGTACTTTTGAAGAATAAACAAACCCAAACAACAACAGATTTCTTAAAAATATGGAGGTACCATGCTGAACAAAAATCTCTCTCCTATATGAATGGAACTACTATTCTTAAACTATTTTGTAACATGCAAAAAACTGTGATAAGTTTTCAATGAGGTGGTGTTTTTATTGTTACAGTTTAAAATATCAAGCAACTTGCAGTGTGTTGCAGTCAAATTTGTATGTTACAAAAGAATATTTGCTGTAATAGACCTTGACAGGAGACCAGTTGTTTTTGGTGCATCTCAACATATAAAACTCAGAACAAAACTGAAATTTGCTTGGTTGACATGCTTTTATTTTAGTAAAACAAAAAATAAAAATTGCAAACTCCAGATCTGATGATGAATGTCCATGTGATGAGGCTACGTGTGTACATGAGATGGTTTTGCATGTGCTTAGTGTTTTTTTTTCTGCTTTTATTCTCATAAGGATAAAAATGAAACTTAAACATCATCTTTGGCCCCAGACTCAGTCATGAAACCTTAACACCATATATATTTGAACAATGAAAGGAAATAAAGTTTAACAGCAGCTGCTGGTTTTCCATAAAGAGCTGCAACATCAGATATACTTATCTTGGTAGCATTGAATTCAGTCTGAATTATGTTGCCGAAGTGTTGATTTATTACTAACTTGTCCAAAGTATAACATGTAGTATAACCAATATCTTTCAGAAAGCTATGTGATTAGTTTCAGTTTTATGTCTCTCGATTCAGAAATCCTAGTGCAATAGAATGTGGCATGCATTTTAATATATTATTTGTTTACATATGTTAGATAAATATTGCATAGCACTTTGAAACAGAAAAATGTGTTAAGTGGGTATTTTGTCACAACAAAGCAGTTAAACTAGGCGAGCGTTTTCTTTGGCTGCAGCTTTATAGACCCATCGGTTAGGTTCAATACATTTGATTGAAGAACTGCCCCCAAAATTAGAAGATATTTTTTCTTTTTCAAAATTGTAACGGTAGGTATTTTATTTTCCACAAACTTGCATTTTTTTTTTTTCTTCTCAAGGGTTTTACGTGTGGTAAAACAATACTGAAAAATGTGCATGCTTCAGGACCTAGTTGACTGCAGTCAGATATATAATGGAGAAGTCTGCTGAAATACAAATGTCTTCCTGTTTCTGCTTCTAAAGTTAGAGAGCATTTGAGTTTGAGTGTATGTATTTTTGCTCATTAAAAAGGAGTGGCAGTATCAGTACAAGCAATAAGGTTAATTTCTTTTTCTGTGAATCTGAAGAATGTCGGTGTAATCCAGGCGCAGATATTCTTAACAACCACATAGAGGGGTATAACATTGCTCAAAAGTGAAGTTGTGACAAAGGTATGTAATTTTCTTCTCCAGTTTAATTAGGTTGTTAATTAAATTGGGAAAACTGGCTTGTCCATTTTTAAATCCATGATGATTTTGCTACAGTAGGCCGACTGTAGTGTTAAAACCGGTTCTGCAAGAGCTGCGCATGGCTGAGACTGCAAAGCAGTTTCCGTACTACAGAACAGCTCAAATACAAGCTCTGTGGAAACTGCATTGGTTGCTTTATTTACCAGGCATTATTTGGCTAATGCATTTCAAATCCGTGTACTTTCACAATAATCTTTTCTGAGAAGTTTGAGAAAAATACTTTGAGTTGGGCCAGGATAGAGGCAAAGCACAGCACATGAAAGATTTTTTAATTGTGCTGTTATGTAAATACTTTCTGATGGCATTCCTATTATAGGCAGTTTCTGCTGTCATCTCCCTGCTTCCTAGTTTGTTCCCAGCTTTGTGTTTGCCTCAGCCTTTTGGCAGGTAAAGCACTTCTGGAGTTTTGAGTTGAACAGCAATGGTGAATAGATCTAGCTGAGAAACAGCTTTTAAGTTGTTGGTGGTTTTTTTTTTGTTTTTTTTTTTAATCTTTGTTTTTTCCTCTTACTTTCCCAGTGATATCAGTTGATCAGTTGGCTGGCACAGTGCACAAGGAAGGCTGTGGCACCCACAAGTTACTCTAGGTCATGGCTGCTCTTGCTGGCCAAACCAGAGCTGCTTCCAAATACCTGATACTGGGCGCAGTGATTTGGGTGAGCCCTGGAAGGCCTGTGCTGCCCTGCCATGTTCCCACCTATTCCCATGGCTGCTCTTCGCCGTCCTCCCTGAGCAGCTTCTTGCTATGGCAGCAATAAATAAATAGATTGCAAACTCCCAAAACAAAACCCAACTCCACAAAGCATAAAAAAATTTTGTTCATGTGCGGAGCTAGTGAGTTACTGAGTGTTGAGGAGAGGGCGGGGTTGTGTAGCGGTGGTCAGTGAGGGAGGGGTGTGGGGAGGAGGCGGCTGGGGCTCCGTGTAGCCAACAGGGCAGCGCTGCCCTGCCTTTGGTGCTGGGACCCGTGCTTGCTGAACCAGGGCTGCAGCAGAACGACCTGGAACTTGTAACACAATGCTTCCCTCAGTAAGTCGTCCCTGACCTGGAACTTGTTACACAATGATTCCCTTAGTAAGTCCTCCCTATTGATTTGCACTGAAACAAAAGACTTTATTTCCATTTTAGATTTGGGAGGCAGTTTTCTCAAGGGTGGTTGGTATAAAAACTTGTGCCAGAGCTGTTCAGACACTGTATTCTCCAAGACTGCTTTAGACAGATGTCTAGTTTTTGCGTTCTGGAAGGGAATTTTCTAAATGTGTAACTGCAGCAAGCTGCAAGGCCTTTTTCTCAGAAATCTTCGGGGGGACGCAGAGGTGATAAGTTGCAGGGAAGGGTCCATGTGCAAGCGCAGGCAGAGCACAAGCTGCCCAGCCTCATCGAGTCAGCCCCAGGCCCCACAGCAGCCCTTGGGCTCTCTGGCCCCTCTTGCCTATGCAACCAGCATGGCCTGGAGAAGGCAAAGCCATCAGCCATGGCAGGAGGCACTTGATCACAGAATGGTTGAGGTGGGAGACCTCTGGAGGCCATCTGGTCCAACCCCCAACTCAATCAGGGACACCCAGAGCAAGCTGCCCAGGACCATGTCCAGGTGGCTTTTGAAGATCTCCAAGGAGGGAGACCCCGCAGCCTCACTGGGCACCCTGTGCCAGTGCTCCGTCACCTGCACAATAAGAAAGTGCTTCCTGGTGTTTAGGCAGAGCCTCTCATGTTCCACTTTGTGCCCATTGCCTCTTGTCCTGGCACTGGGCACCACTGAACATAGGCTGGCTCCGACTTCCTTGCACCACCCTTCAGGTATTTTTAGACATTGATGAGATCTCCCCTGAGCCTCCTCTTCTCCACGCTGAAGAGCTGGAGAAGCTAGCTCTCTCAGCCTCTCCTAATAGGAGAGGTACTCCAGTTCCTTCATCATCTTTGTGGCCCTCACTCCAATAGCTCCATAACTCTTGTACTGGGGAGCTCGGATCTGGACAGAGACCTCTCCATTGACGGAGAGAAAGCGCTGGTGGGGCATGCAGGTCTCATGGCTGCACTGGGCAGCGTGCACAGAAGTTGACAACGAGATACAGTTCAGTGTTTAAATGTTTAAAAAGGCTGTGAGAAAGGAGAGTTATTAGCAGGGATTATTGGTGACTGGAGCAGAATCAACCAGAAGGTGAAGGCAGGGAGAGTGATAGAAAGTTGTCACTTCAGCTCCAACTTCTCGGGTCTGGGATATTGGTAAAGGGTAACAAATCCTTCTGGAGGCATTATTTAGCGCCTAGCTAAATTGCCTCTGGAGCACTGAAAGCTACAAGTGCATGCATGAGTGTTTCAGGGGCACATTTTAGAATTATTTTTGTAATGATTGTTAGTGATGTTTGTTTTCAGAAAACATGTCAAAAGAGTAAGATCTGCTTTCTTAAGCGTTTTCAATGCGTTTAGTATGTTTTTGCCTAAAAGAAGTATCTGGGATTAATGTTAATTTCTTTTTTAAATCAGAACAAAAAAATCAAGTATGGTTTTCATAAAAATGAAAAAACAGGTTAATTTCAAGTCATATAAAATGAGAGGTTTAATAACTTTAACATTTTTGTTAGATTCCATGTGTTCCAGAGAGAGAGGGAGGGCAAATACTTAATGTGTACAAAGGTCATGTAGGGAAAGTGTGTAGCTGTGCATGGAACTTTTCTGTGTAAAAGCCTGAAGCTGAAATTATTTTTCTCGAGCACTTCTCATAAAGTGTTAGATGAAACTAAAGCTGAACATCTGAAAAATGATCCAAGAAAAATTACCAGGCATTAAAACTGGACTTCTGATTTTCCACTAGTATCTCTTATAGTTTAAAATCAGAATAGTTTATTAAAGAAAGTAACATAGTTTGTGTTTAAGTTAAATTGTGGCTTCATTTGACTGCTTCACTTTTATTATTTCAATTACTGTAATTTAAAATGTAGTAAATTTTCATGGTGTACAAAAGAGCCTTATAGGAGATCTTAATTGCTTTTCTAAATTCTTTGGCGTCATATAAATATTGTGATTCTAGTTGATATATAATTTTTACCAATGTTATTTAACGTCGAGATTTTTTAAAGGTGTTTCCTCTTTTAGTTTCACAGTGAAGATATTTAAGATATAATTAATGTATACAATTGAGAGCTGTAGTAGTAGTTTTACCTCTGCTCCAATATATTTACAAATGAAGTTGGTGACTTAGAGAATGGGAATAAAATTTGATTGCAAAGCTGATACAGATTTCCTGCAGAAAGATACTGTGTATTCAGGAAGAAAAGTTTTGTAGATCTATTTTTTGGCACAATATTTTCAAATAAATCATGAAGAAAAGGTTCTGAGCGAGTCTCTAGTGAGAATGATATTCTGGAGTAGTTTTTTCAGGAAAGGAGTGATATTCTCCTGATATTCTCCAGATAGAATTTTCATTCATCCTATATAAAGTAAGACTAGAATCTGCAGGTTTTATTAGTAAATTGGTATGTGGTTATTAGTGGACTTTTAATATCTTCTCACTGATTGTTGTTTCTTTTGCTAACCAGCTTTGGTTTTCTTTGAATTAGGAAGACACATCAAGTGGCTGCTATTTAATGCAATTTCCCACATAGCAGAGGGAATAGTGTTTACTACTTCCTTACTCTTATTCCCATGACAGGTAGCAGTAATTAAAGGCAACTTTAAGGATAGTGTTTTAGTTTCTCTTTCAGGTTTTCTTTCCCAAGCCAATTAAAATGAAAAATACCCCTGCTTCTCCACCCCTTTCTGGTGAGTTGCTGTGTTATCTTTTCTCTTCTGCTGTGCTTGGTGTAGCTTCATGTGCAGTGGAAGACACCCGTCAAATTACACAGGATTCAAACTTCTGGCAGCCCCCTTCTCCCTGGTCTTCCTCTTTATCTTTTATCTAATTTGCAAATTCATCATCTGTACTACAGAGTTCAGTATTTTAATATTACAAATGAATCTTCACTATCTTTCTCAACTGAGTAATTTCTTGTCACAGACTTGTTTCCTTCCCTGCAAATGAGCTGTTCGTGTTGTGCTCTTTTTAGGCTGTCTTTTCTAAGAATGATTGATATTGAGCCAATATGCTGCAGCTAGTGTAGACCAAGGAGAACAATGGTCCTGAAAACAAGTAACAACAACTCAGTTTGAACATCAATTGCTCTGTCTCTTCTGGTTAGCTGCAGCATTCCAAGATGTACATTTCCTCAACCGAAATGTAAACCGTTTTTAAGAACGGGTCCTATGTAGCTGATTTAGATATTTTGTACACTGTTAATCTTTGTCATGTCTTGCAGGCATATACACATTACTGAGATCAGCTTGTTTAGAACATTTGGTAACATAGATTCAATATCTACATGCATCACTGCAGCAGCTCTTGGTTGTCAGTGTTGCAGAGAAAGGAGGATGAGAAAAGGTCTGTTATGTGAGCAGTGCGGTGTAAAGTTAAAGACGACTCACAGGGTGTTAAAAGTGGTCCGTCAGTACCTTCCCAGTGAAATCAAACCTGACAACTTAGGTACATAAACTCAAGTCAGGAGTAAAATACAGTACAGTGTGGCCACTGACAGACAACTACATTCATGTGGGGAGCTGCAAGTTCAAGAAGTCCGTGAAGTCCACTGTGCTGTGTTCAGCCTCTGCTAAAATTTGTAACGCAGTCAACAGTTCAAGTTTGCTTAGCAGCATCACAGTGGAGATGGACACATGGTCCCTGGTAGACATCTTAGTCCATCAAAGCACTCAAGTACAGATGTAGTGAGCTCAACACCCAGCTGGAGAATAAAGGGATTATTCATAATACTAATGCAGCCTCCTGCATGCTGAAGATTTTTGGTAGAAATGGCTTTGACTTAGGATGCATTTTCATACAGTAAACAATGAGAATTCCTGAGATATTTTACTTGAAAATAACAAAATGAGCATATTTTGTATGTTCAGCTGCTGTATGGAGCTGGAGCCCATGGAACAAACTTAATGCTGCCTTATGTAATGTCAGTTAGCAGCTGTGAGACCTAGCATGTTTTGGTGTCTGCAACAGTTATTTCTAATAGAAGACCTCAAAAAAAAAAAAAAATCTCCTACTGTAATTTCACCAGTTTTGAACAGCAGAGATGAACTTAATTCACACTTAGCAGCTATATGCTTTAAACAGCTATGCACTCTGGTATTCTTGCATGCCTTTTGAACATACGGTAAAAATAGCCTCCTGGTCTAGATAGGATGTTTCTGGGCTGCTTTCAGGAGAAGCTGACTTTACAAGTCAGGGCACTATTGACTTGCTGTCATGACCTAGAGGCTTGCTTCTGCTTGGAATGAATTTACCCCATCTGTGTCCTGTGTGTTGTATTTTTTGTTTTTCATCTTGCTGAACAGCAATTTCAGGAGAAAACTAAAAAAAATTCTCACAAGGCTGCAATTGACATCTTTTGTCTTAAAATCAGTTCCACCAGAAAAAAAGATCATTACTCTGAGTGGGTAGTTAGAAGTAGTGTCCAATCATGTCACCTTAGTTCAGATTATTTTCACTTATTCAAGAGGCCAAGGCAGGAAGGATCTGAGATGACAGTAGTGCTAAACTGAGCTCATATAAGCTGCGTGGGTTTTATAGTTCCTCTGCCAAAGAGGCAGCTGAACTATAGTGAAAAAGCAATTACTTTTCTCAAGATAGAGGAGCCATTTGACAAAGATGTGGTTTTTTTTCCAATATGTTTAAGCCAACTTCCTAAATTAACATGAAACAGAATAGTGAAAAGGTTCTGTTGTGGCTATGTATGTCTGTCCATATAGCTACACTTGTTAGATGTGTAATTTCTTCTCTCACCGGTTTCTGAAGGGCAAGGTCATGCTGGCAAATTTTGCATTGTGTAGTTAGTGGTGAGTAAATAAGTAGATCCTGTCATGATGAATGAGGTGGATTGGTTTATATTTAGTTATTCAAGAGCACCCACTATTGAGTAGTTCTTTATTTTAGATATTCTTATTTCCAAATGTCATATTTCTGTGCACTTTTAACTACTGGTTTGGTAAGAATGCCTTCACCTTGGACTTACTCGTGAACAGCTGTACTGAGTAACTGCATGTAGACAAGACTGTAATCTTTCCTGATGAGTATAAATACATATTTATCCAAGTAGCTGAAGCTGTTAACAGATGGCAGATGGAAGTAAAAACATATTGTGTGTGCTGCTCCTTCTTTCTGCATTTTTTCCTCCTCCTCTATTTGGGGAAACCAGAGGGAGAATTATCATGTGTTCTTGAAAAGTGGATATAACTGCTCTGCCAATGAGCTTTCAAACAATGTGCTTGCAACAAAAGTGTTTTAATGTTCTCGTGCGTTTGCAGAGTTGGAAGATGTTAAATAACTGTTCCAAGAAAAACATTATAGCAACTCCTTGTCATCTATTTAGAGCAGAACAGAGATATTTGCAAGACAGAATGTCAATCAGGATTTGAAGTGAATTTTTTTGGTCCATTTGAGTAGAGAGGTACTTAGTTCTGCTGATCTTATAAAGATGTTGAAATACTTAACATACTGTATAGAACAATGATTTTTAAACAATTTGGAGGGAGTTACAGAATCTTGAACCCCTAATTATTTTTATAAGAAGATGAAGGAAAACCTTCTTCCCTTGAAGCATATTGACCTCCTAAATCACTCTGCCTGAAGAGTCATTTTTCTGTACATCACAGCAATTGAATTGTCATCTACAGTTTTGAAGCTTTTTCTTTTTTAATATCAATCCCAGCTAAGAATTGGAGATTCTTTTATTTTATTGTATTTTATTTTTTATTTCAAAGTTAATCTAAGGCTCTTGGTCATTTGAAAATATAAGGGCTTCGTTTTTAATAGGAAACATTTGAGAGGGATTGAGGGTGATGGTAACTTGAAAGATAAAATATTCCTGATGTTTATTGCTATCTCCTTAAGTTAGTGTGAGCTGCAGTTACTCTTAAGCAACTTGCATAGGATCAGCTGTCAGAAGTGAAGTTTGGGAACCCTGTTGCTTTCGAGACGATTGTATTTTTCTGTTTCACTAGGGATTTGTTTGCTTTTTCTGAAGTGTTTCAGAGTTGTGTTACCTTATTCTGTCCACATAACAATCTTTTTTCATTTCAAGTTAGAGTTAACAAAGAGTTTAGCACACAGGATTGGATAGAAATGGTAGGAACAGTTCAGTGATTTCTTTGCTCTGCTTCTTGCCTGAATTAGAGCACATCTTCAGAGAAGCAACTCTTTTTTTTTTTTTTTCTCTCTCCATGAGAAGACTTCACTCCACCCACTTGCCTTATCTAAAGAGCAGGAAACCTTGTGGGTAGGATTTACAGGAGGAGAACAGCACACAGATAAAAATTGTCAGAAGACTGACATTTGGAAATTCCAGGAACTGAAGTTCATACAGGAGACAATAAAAAACCTTCAGTTACTGAAGGAGCAGGAGCACTACTGGGGCATGGTGGTGCAAAGAAACAGCCCAGCCTGCCTGTGGTTTCATGTGAGTTTATGAATGTGTTCCACTCGCCACCACCCTCAAGATGGGTCAGCCAGGAGCTCCTTAGCCCCAGACAGTGTCCCAGTGTTTAGCAGGGAGGAACACTACCTGGTCACAGGAAAGCGTGAAGCTGCTTCATCTGTGGTTCCAATTTTGTTATTGCCCTGAAAAGGTGGACTTGTTACAATGCTCATTTATTTAACAGAGGTCTATATGTGAAGGAAACTACTGTATTGTGTGAGCACTGAAAGATGGCAGGACTGGAGGAGTGGTGAGGGCAATTTATCCCACCCCACTGCCCCTTCCCTCTTTGTACAGCACCACTGCTCACTCTCTGCTCACTTTGGCACTCATTGGACCAGCCAGCTGGTTTAACTCATTAGCCTGGCAAAAAATACCTGAGCCTGCAATCCAAGTTGATAGAGTGGGGTTGCTCTGGTTCCTGGACAGATCTGATGAGCTTTGATGCTGGCAAAAGACAGGACATGGACTATGCAGGCAGGATCAGTCAGGTCAAGAAGGAAATCTGCCCTTGCTGATGGAAAAATATTGGTAGGGTCAGCTGCTTGTTAAAATGCTTCTAAAGCTGTCCAAATTTCAGGAAGCTCATTTGGTTTTGTCTTTGAAATCTGTGTTATGATTCATTAGCCCGTTTAAAACATTTGTTTTTATCTACCTGCAAATCTCAAGTGTTTGTTAACATGATCAAAAGCTGAAAATTACAAATTGTTGCAATACTGACACTTGTTAAAAAACAGATATATAAAGGATCCAAAAATACACCTATGAAATAGCATCTGTGTTCTCTTCATGGTGCTTTTGGAACAGGTATGCATCTGCTGTCGGGGTTCTGAAAGAACACTAAATGCTATTTCATGGTCTTATATATTAAAAAGAGAGCATTCCCTGTTAAAGCAAAAAACAGTCACCTATTATGTGCGCTGTGTCACAGAGTTCCCTTGAATCAATCAGTATCCATCATTGTTTATCTTGGAGCGTTCACTTTAAGAACCTCACCCACTGCTTAAATGGGCTTCACAATGTAGTTCAACCAGTTACTCTCAAAAAATTTCACAAAAATCATTTAAGTCTTCTGTGTCAAAGTAATACCAAATTGTATATATTGGTCAGGAAAAGTAATTTTTGTTGTTTGTCATATCATTGTTTCTAAAAGTAGTCTTCAGTTCCCACTTTTTTTTAGGCTTTGAAACCCTGAAAACCTTTAAAAGCACTTAGAAAAGGACTCATCAGGTAGTAAACATGGAAAAGCTGATATTGGAATAGACTATAATTAAGAGCTTTTTTAATAAGTATTCAAAAGATAGTTTTAAGTATGTTTTTAATATTAGAATGTGAAGAGAGACAACTCCCAGTGATGAAGACAGTTTGTTAAGTATGGGGAAATTGCATTCCTGTTCTTTGAAGAATACTGAAGGACTGAAAAATGGAATTTTTGCATCAGACAGCTGTTTTGTCTTGCTCATGGTAGATGAGGTGTCAAGTCCATAGTTTTAGTTCAAGCTTCAATTGCAATTCAAGGAATGTTAGAGAATACAACTGAAAAGCAGTATCTCCTGGGACCTTTCAGGGGAGTTAATTATTATCAGCTACAGTATCTAATGACCTTTTATCATTGTGGCCTGTTACGATAATTTCTCCAATGCACAGCAGCTTTTATTTGGCTTCCAACCATATTAATTATAATCATCTTTGTCATAGCAACCAAATCTTACGATGCTTGGTTGCTAAGGGTTTTGTTAAAATGAAGATAAAGTACACTTCATTTTAACCAAAAAAAAATCCCCAATTAAGGTAAAGAACACTTAATTGGGGATTGTTTTAATTAGTGTGAGTTTCCATGAGTTTTTTTTCCTCTGGGTCTTCTGACAAGCTCAGAATCTTCTATTCTGCTGAATCTGTAGGTTCATTTCTACTTTACTGAAACTTTAATAAAGAAAATAAAAAGAGTAAGAAATATAGAAGAAGAAAACATATTAAACTCCCTAAGAAATATTTGAGTGATATTATATCTCTCTTTGTGGAGGTATCAGAAGAATCTTCTGCTCCTAAACAAATAACTCACTGAATGGGTATAACTAAGTGCAGGGGTTTTGCACCAATTTGTTCACAGAGTAGTGTCAAGCTCTCAAAAAATTCAGTCAGCCCTGCAAGAGCATTAAAATTATGATTTTGAGAGAAGCCCCCTCAAAAAGTGAAAGACTTTGTGAAATTTGTCAGGATGAATATTATCCTAGGACTGTCCTCCTGAACTGGCCAGGATAGTTTTTATTACCATTTGTGGTATATCAGGTAGACTTCGCTGTAAATACTTTTTTGGGTAGTACTGTAAAACATTGAACAACTTCAAGTTATTTTTTTGTCTGTTTTACAGTTGGTAAATTAACAACAGCTTATTGACTCGTATGTTTATGAACAATTGTGATGTTCATCAAAATGTGAAGAGCAATGTTAGAATTTTGTTTTGTTTTGGAACTTTCATTTTGACAATGAAAAATGATATTTTGGGTCAAAATGCAAGAATGCTTTAGAAAGTAAGCAACGTGTCTTAAAAGAAAACCATCTTTTATAAATTTCCGACATTCTTGCAAAGGCAGAAATGACCAATGCTATAGGTATTCAAGTGGTACAAATGAGAATAGTTTAGTCTGCTTTTTTGTTTTTAAGCTGCATAGAAGAAAGGCAAAGTTGTCTACTCTCAATTTATACAACTTTCAAATGCCTCAGAGTAAGTTCTAATCTAAAGGTGTCTTCAGATATCGAATGCCATCAATGTTGCTGAATGTCATTCTCTCCCCCTACCTCTCTTTTTAGTACATTAAAGAGGTCTGATTGAGGAGTTTAATTTTTGATCCTCTGTCTTTACCATCTTCAGCCCTAAAAGAGCAAACAATAGAATGGTGGTTCCCATGATTTAGTGTCCCATAAGTAATCACACTGAGAAGGAAAAAAATGTATGGATATCATCAACTTTTATTCTTCCTGTCATCTTGGTGACAGAATTTCCTGGCTAAGGAAACATACATTTCATTAGCTAAAAGATGGAAACCACTGAGCTGCTGCTTACAGGGCAAACATTATTAGAAAATTAATATCGCTTGGAATCTTTCCTCCTGAACGATCAGAAATAACTGGATGACAGTTGTGTTGTTGTCGTCCCCCCTGCCCCCGCTTCCCCCCTTCAAAAAGTGTGCAAGTAGACTTGGATTCTGACCCTGTTCTCCTCTTTCTGTGACTGGCTTTCAAAAAGTGTATGTGGATAAGCATAGATACGTAGTGTGCTTTCTAAAAGTATGTGGAAAAACAAGCTGCAAGCCAAATGGATATAACTATCTGAAATTCCCAGTGTTGACCTTGAATCTACTGCCTAAAGGGATGTTAAAGAGAAGACAGCCTTAATCTTCTGAGAGGTGTGTGGTAAAAGGATAAGAGGCAGCAGTTATGAATTTCAACGGGAGAAATTCTGACTGGGTGTAGGGAAAAATCAGTAGTTACTGACTGGAGTGAGTTGCCTGGAGAGGTGGTGGAATCTCCATCCCTAGTGATTTTCAAAACTTGACTGGATAAGCAGGTTGCTCTTGGCCTTAACTTTGAAGCTGGTTTACTCTGAGCAGGTGGTGGGACTAGGTGATCCCCAGAGGGTGTCTTCCAACCTAAGTTATTCTGTGAATCTACAGAAACAAGTCTACTTAGAAACAAGTTTACTTAGAGCACCTTCATCTACCTAAGTTTATTTTTTAAGGGAAGAGGCAGTGACATACCCAAATGGAAATTGTGGAAGTACTGTGATCTTGCAGAGCATTCTTAATTAAGGTCTTGGGTATTCAAAAGCAACTGTGATTTGGATTTGCAAGCTTTTAGAAAAATGTTGTCGTGGTACTGCCCTGTCATGGACAGAGTTTGTAGGTGGAATTGCAGCTCTTTACATTGTCCCAGCATTTCATGTATGGAGCCTCACGCGCTGCTACTGGACTCCTAGAGCAGTTGTCTCCTGCTTCCTGGAGAAAATTTTGGCTGCTCAATTTTGCCTCAGCTGCAAAAGGGAGGTTTATATAGGGTTTTATAGTTGGAAGAAGTAGAGCAAATCTTTGTGAAATTATTATGTAAAGAAATAATCCTGTTCATTTCTTCCTGAGACTGTTATCATCAGAGTGATTCAGTTCTAGACTTGAGTTACATTCATGCCAACACTTGCATAATTATTTACTAGGTTCCCAGTCTGCGCTTTGCATACCATCCTGACCATACAGATGCAGTACATCACTCTAGGATATATTTCACAAACACAGCTTGTCCTGTAAAAGGAAGAGCCAACTGTCAACACCTGGACAAAAACAGTTGCTCTTATCTGCAGGGGAAGGACTTGGAGTTTTCAAGGCAACTTACAAAGAAGAAGGAATGAATGAGTTTCTCACTACTGACAAAGCTGCCAGTGCTCGCATGTGTTACTTCTATGATGGATTGGAAAATAAGCATGAAGAAAATAAAGACAAAAAAAAACCAACTTTTTTTTCAACTTTTACATTCGTATATAAAGCAGTAGCTGACTAGCTGACTCTTAAAATTGATTAGTTTACAACAAATATGTTTGAACTGAGCACTGCACAAGGTTGCAGAGTCTCAGCTGTTTGTGATCTTTGTGGGTGGACTGAAAACGGAAGTGCTAGGCAGTGCTCTTTGCAGTCATTGACATGTGGTGGCTCTTTGATTTGTATAAACCAGATTTATATTTTACTGATTCATAGCAAGCATGTTGTTATAACAGTGAGCAACTTATTTACAAAGTGAAAATACGTAATGTAAATGACAGTGAATCAAAGAAGCATTACAGAAATGTGAGCAGGCTGGTATTGCTAAGTAAAGACTGAAACAAACAACACAACGCCAGTAAAATAAACATTAATTTGTTTGCTTGCAGTATGTTCATCAGCTTATACATTGGATGTTCTTGGATGAAAAGGAATAATTCTGGGTAGATGTGCTCCAGATAGATTATGAACTATTCGTAAAGAATAAAAATCTGATATTTAAAGCCCAGAGCAAAGTCAACAACTGAACAGACTTCAGTCACTTAACTAACAGTGTGATCATTAATATGCAGATGTGTATTTATAGCACTGCAAGAACTGTATCACTTACAGGTAAATGTTACAAGAGAAAATAATTGCTGTCTTAGATACAAGCCTTTTGTGCTTTTTTAAATGATAATCTTTGTTTTCAAAACCAGCTATCTACTTCTGGTAACGCAGCTGATTTGGTGCATCAGCTATGAATTTCTTTAAAGAATTTTACTTGGGCTCTACTTTTGAATGACTTCACATTAATTTGATTACTTTACATTTTTTTTTGTTCTTTCTAGCTTTTTTTTTTTAAATACCTTTTTGGTGATTATTGTAAAGTTCTATCAGTCTTTTCAGACTGTACAGTTTTACTCATAGTAGCGTCTAAGTCTGTAACTCTGGTACTTCGGTTTTCGTTTTAAGTGGGACAAATTTGGCGCTGCTTGGATTCTTTGCTGCTATAGTAACACAGTTTGGTCACTTCCTTTTTATCACTTTTTTTTTGCATCCTGTATATAGAAGAGTTCAAATAAATAGATAATCAGTATTAAGTTAGTGTTACAGCCAAGTTCAATACATGTATCTCAAGGTGACAAAATGTTGGCTAAGAAATAATTTGCTTGCCTGTAATGTAATGCTTTTTTTTTTTTTTGAAACAGACTGAAATCTTTTTTTTTAAGAACTGCTTATTTGTTGTGACAAGATTTTAAGTGTTTTGTTAGCCATTAATATATATGTGAAGTAATAGGTTTCTTTAATAAGCATATAAAATACTCACTATTTTTCCTGACTTGCAGGTGGAATTGTTGAGGAGAAGAAACGGTCTTTGTTTAACTTTTAATTCAGAACTAGTGTGAGTGAGGATTAGTAAAGGAGCAAGGAGGGCTTCATGGTCCAGAATGTAATGAATCTTCTGCTTCCAAATACAGATCACTTACATTTCCTGTGTCTCTGCGCAAAGCAGTGAATCTGCTCCTTGAGCAAATCCTGCCCCATCTATCTACAGCAGAGTACCAGACTGCATTTTCAAGCCTTAGCCTGGCAAACTGCTCACTCTCCTACTGAGAAAGTGAGAGTTCAGACCTGTCTTAAGAAGCATTATCACGTCCGGTGAGCATGGAAAACAGATGCAAAATCAGAACAAGTAGAAAAGATAAGGGAAAAACCATGTATGTGCAAAGGTGTGTAGTTCAGGAAGGTAGGAGTAGAACCAGTGATGGTTGCAAATACATCCAGGAAAAGCACAAAGGGTCATAAGATTTTGTAAATGAAGGTATTGAATAAGTTAGTGAGCTGTGCTACCTTGAGGCAGAAGTGCAGTGGAGAATGTGGTAGCCCTTGTGTCGTGTCAACATGTGATGCACAATAGGTGATGTGGAAGGGGAAGATAAATACTGATTAAAATCATTTGAGACTTTGCTGTATTTCTACAAGTTTGTTAAGCTTAGCAAGGTTCTTCTATTAACAGCACAGGGAGATTGTCAAGAGCTGCTTGCCCACTGTTCAGACATACTGTGTGTACGTGGCTTTTTTTCCCATATGCTTTATTTTCTCTTTTAGAAGTAAGTGGAATAAGTGCTTTGTTCTTGGAGATCTGTTAAATTGCTGGATTTGTTGAACTTGGTGAGTTAGTCACTTAGTCATTTAGAAATTTGACCAGTAAACACTGAAGACGTTTTTTTCAATGGAGTATTTAGCATTATGTGTCTTTGAAAAGTGGCTTTCTAAGGTAGATTGATCTTACTGGATCTTACTTCCAGGAAAAACTTTTTCTCTCAGAAAGTGGTCAGGCACTGGAATGGCCTGACCAGGGAGGTGGTGGAGTCACCGACCCTCGCGGTGTTCAACAAGCGCCTGGACAAGGTGCTACAAGACGTGGTTTAGTAGCTTAGTGGGTAGTATTGGTGATAGGATGACGGTTGGACTAGATGATCTTGTAGGTCCTTTCCAACCTTGTGTTTCTATGATTTCTATGATTTACTGGTTAGACCAGACAAAGTATATGCTTTGCTGGCAGGGACAACCACAAGTGAGGAATCGTTGGGAGGTGAGAACTCTAATGAGAAAATATGGTATAGTAGTTAAGAAGCAGGATTTTAAGCTGTTATTCAGCAAAATGTTTATTTAAGGTGGTTATATTTAAACACAGGCTCCAGCCTCTGCGAATTAAAGGGACATTAAAACAGGTATTTGCAGATAAATGTGTGACTCAAGAATGTTGTTTATTTTGGCCTTAGTGATTTAAGTGCCCATTCTAGACTAGCTGCTAGCTGTGAGACACTTCCAGCTTCTGGCTTTATTTTTACTATACTGTCTTACAAATAAAGATATTGCCTATGTAAGAATCTTTCCACATATCTTTTTAAAAAAATATATCAGTAGCCTCAGATAGGAGTCTTTATGGTTGTTCCTGAATGAAGTGGAACACTTTAAATGGGAGGAAGCAAATTACTATCCTTGAAGGTCTTTTCGGAAGATAGAAAAAGACACTATCATTTGTAGAAAGGAGAAAAAAGAGAAAGATAGGAGATGATTAGGGAAACTTTGGAAGGGAGAGAAAAAAAATCACTGTGGATTTGGGGATTAATCTTTTCTTTTAAAAATAATCATTTTGCACATATGTGTGTAGCTTGACTTTTTATTTGAAATAAGCAAAATTGCATATGAAGACATCATCTTTAATATAATGGTTGCTTTTCTTCTTTATGGAATGTGTTTCTCATGAAGTGACTTACTACAATGGATTTGGCCACTAAGCTATGAAAAGGACAATACCCTTTGGTTTGTCAGCAATACCAAACTGTCAAGTGACCTGACCTCACTTTATTGCCAAAACCATTCATTAATGGCCTAGGTAGGTTTTTTTTTTTTTTTTTTTCACTGTGGTCTTATTGGTCAAAAAGGCAGCTAAATCAGAGACATCAAATTAGTAGCTGTGCCAGTTCTTCTGAGTTCAGTATGAGAGTTGTTCATTTTTGAGTGTATTAGGTCTTAATTTTATACTCAAGATAAACTAAACTACATAAAAGTAATGACTACTATAGTAATAGATATATTTACAATGTTCTTTTAAAAATTTATTTGTATTGGTCTGTGGTAGTAGCCCTTGTTATAGACAGGATTTTTAAAATGGCGTTTTTCTCAACTTTTACATGCTATATCAAGTGTAGCATGTGCTTGTCTAGCTATTCTTTTCTGACATTCATTGGAGTGAGTCCAGAGGAGAGCCGCAAAGAAGATCGGAGGGCTGGAGCACTATTCCTACAAAGCTAGGCTGAGAGAGTTTGGGTTGTTCAGCCTGGAGACAAGAAGGGGAGGTCTCTCTGGGGAGACATTATAGTGGCCTTCTGGTACCTAAAGGGTGCCTACAGGAAAGCTGGGGAGGGACTCTTGATCAGGAAGTATAGTGATAGGACAAGGGGTAATGGCTTTAAACTAAAAGAGGAGAGATTTAGATTAGATATTAGAAAGAAATTCTTCACTCCATGTGTGGTGAGGCACTGGAACAGGTTGCCCAGAGAAGCTGTGGATGCCCCATCCGTGGAGGTGTTCAGAGCAAGGTTGGATGGGGCCCTGAGCAACCTGATCTAGTGGGTGGCATCCCTGCCCATGGCAGGGGGGTTGGAACCAGATGGTCTTTAAGGTCCCATCCAACCCAAACCATTCTGTGATTCTATGACATATGAGTAATAATCTTATTGACATGTAAGTGTTGGAATACAGTCTTCATTGGTTAGTTTTTAGAGATGACATAGAAATCTCTATGGGTGCTGTATGACATTTCTTCTTAATTTGCACTTTCTTTAGGCCGTGTGCGCTAAGAAACTTAATTTCAGCTAACTGCTGTGAGCTTGATTTAACATAGCACCAATTTTTATGAACTGTAGCAGCACCAAAAAATTTTATCCAGTCCTCTTATTACCTTGTTCAGTAAAAAGCACTGCTGGAAAATGAGGGAATGTATGTGGATTTTTTTTTTCCTGGTTTTGCCTGTTTTCAAGCTGAGTAGGTGAACTGATTAGCTCCTCCTCTGTTCACTATCAGAAGAAGGGTTTGAAACTAAATAAAGATTGAACAGCCGAAACTACGTAGTAAACATTTACTCTTTTTGATGTATGGATGTTTAGAAGCAAATGTTTGAGGGTGCACTGGAAGAAACATTACAAAGAGCATCTTCAGAATGAATGAGCTGTTTTTTTGTGTGCTAGTTAGTGCAATGGTTTACATTATGTCCCTGTAAATTGGTAAAAGGATGAAATGCTATAATAGTTTAATCATGCAGTGACACAATGATTTGCTGAAGAAAAGCTGCATGGAAATAAGCACATTGTGTCTATCTCAGGAGTGTTCCCTTTTAATGTTACTTCTGTTTTTTCTTCCTTTTAAATGAAAATGTTTGTTAATTATAAAGTAGCCCTTCTTATATTTCTTACATATTTCCATTACAGTTAAGTAGTATTCTATATCAGCAATTGTCTGTGTTTGGTATCTGGTAAGTATATGGTCAGTATATAGCCTATTAACATATGTCCATTTGTATTTCTTTAATTCATAATAGAGGCAGAGTGGTATTTGAGGCATAGCGGTAGATGCTGATAAATCTCTTTTTTTTTTTTTTTTTAGTTTGTAGAAGCGTGTTTTAAAGACCTGGAATGACTTTTTTGGCATTAACAATGCAACAAAATTTTAGTTTCTGGTGCTCATCAAAAGTTCATTTAGATCTGCAGTATAAAGCTTTTTGTGGGTTGAACTAAGAAGCTTCTAAAATGTCCCACTATAAACAAATTTTACTTGAATTTTGTATGCTACCTGTTGATGTTTGCTTATATTTGAAAAGTTGTGACGAAAACAGTGTACTTTCTTTTGTACTGTGGACCTTCATATAGTGTGTGGATGAAGCTTTTAGAGCAAACATGGAAACAGTGGAAACATTGAACCTCTCTTATAGTGTCTTGAAATCTTTTATGTTGCCAGAAATTGTGGCAATAAGTGGAAAAAACTGTTTGCGTGTGTGTGTGTGTGCGTGCGCGCGCGCGTGTAAGAGGCCCAGAGACATACATAATAAATTGTTAAGTTACAATGAAAGCATTTTTCTCAGAAGTGCATCCTGGATTTAAGAACTGAGGCATTGAACAACTTACAGTGAGGTAGTAAATAAAAGATAAAGAGGAAGGAGGAAAAGAAGTCATGACTGTTAGTAAGGGATTGTTCCACATACCTTTCAGGCACAAGATGAATGGGGCCTGAGTTGCCTAGATATTCTGACATCGATTGGATTTATTGTTCTGCAAATACCTTGAATTTTTTCACATCCAAAGACCTGTTTACAGCACAGAGATGGATCACAGAGTTTTTCCTTCTTTTAGTTGTGTTGTCCTTATTCATCACTTACTTTTGTCAGGACTGTGATGTTTGGCTTTGTTTTTGTGCACAGAATTGACTAAACTTAAGCCAAGGATAGCTGGATGTGCCAAAGGACAAAATGCCTATTACTCAATATGTCGTGTTCACCATTATTAAACAGTAATCACTGTAATTGCAGGGAACAGAAATGCTTTGAATAGCCCCATCCTATCAGTGCTTGCCGTGAGCACAATGAACGTCTTTTGCCAAGTTATGCTGGTTGTTTCACATTCAAAGTATAGAGGAGAAACTGTCCTCTGTAGTATCATTGGGTTATAGCTATCAGCAAATGCTGATATTTTAAAGGTGGTCTTTGAATATTTTGTAATATTTTGGGGTGTTAGTTGATGAAACATTTTCTCTTTGCTGTCTGTAAAGGAGCTGGCCATAAAAGTTATTGAATCATGTTTATGATTCTCTAAGCAAGGTGTGCAGAAGTAGTTTTAGCAAATGTTATGAAATAAATTAAAAAGGATAGGTTTTGTGTGATGTTTGTTTTAAAAGAATTAAATCTGGGTAGAGCTTCTGTGCTCAAATGTCAGGAGTTGAAGTATAAAGTAAACCTGGGCAAAGAGCTAAATGTGCTACTCAGGTTTACAGTTCCAGATTGCTTTTCAGAAGTAATAAAGTCTTGTTACTGTAGCTGACAGATGACTGACGGAATCTCTCTAGAGTGTTATGCCACCATAAGATAGGAGATCTAATCACACAAGTCTTCTTAAATCTCATGAGTAGTCCTTATTTAATATTTTATTTGTACTTTGTTACTCTTAATATTATTTGTTAAGTATCCTTAGCAAAAAATATAACTTACCTGAGTAATTAAATACAAAATGTAATGGTTGGCATTCAAGCTGGGATAATCAAGGAAAAAGTGCTGTGCGTGAGCCAGCATGCTTTGCATGCAAGTGTATGTGTGTGTTCTGAGATCTGGTTTCAAAGTCTGATAATATGTGGACTTTTTATCAGCCTTTTGCCATGGACATGTCTCAGACCCTGGTTTGTGACAGGACAGTGATTTCAAGAACAGAGCTAACACGCACCACTGAGAGAAGATAATTATTGATGCTGTATAAACAGCCTGGGGAGATAAGATCTGCTTGGGATCTCTGGGGTCCAAATAGCTGGGGAATGTAACCGGAAATCCTTGAAACCTTGGGCTGAGGTTTGGGTAACAAGGTTTTCATGTCTGGTCTCACGTGTTTGCAGCTGCAAGGAGAGCCTGAAACACATGGCTGAAGTACTAGAAGCAAAGGGAAATCCTGTTTATCAAATTGTTATTTCAGGAGGCTACTCTGATACGTGAAGTTTTATCCTTGCAGCCTGTTCCTATCAAGTGAGAGTAGAAGTTGCCTTCTTTGTACACAATGTGAAGTGTGTATGTGAGGGGCGAGTTCAATTTATGTCTGTGGGTGGAAAATGGGCAGAGTAACTTAGGAAAGTACTGTCAGTTGAGAAAGTGTTAGACAAGCAGCAGCAAAGAGAAGTACAGCTCTCCAATTTCTAAGCTAATTAGAGACAGACTGTTAGAAGAGAATCTGCAGAATATGAACTATACAAATAACTACTGAAATTTGTGACTGTTGTCTTCCTGGAACTCATTAGGTACTGGCTGTCATATTAATGGATGCTTTAGAAGCTACATAAAGCCTTAGACTGTTTGAAGAGTGATCTGGGGACAGTGTGTGTGTATTTTTTTCTTCTGTCTAAAATGGTGATCCCAATTTTCATGTGTGATTTCATGAGATAGGGTAGATCAGTTGAAGTTTGGGATTAGTGCTAATTGCATCATACTTTCATGTCTTTGTTGCCCTGTGATGCCTCAATACTTTTGTTTACCAGTCTCATTCTTCTGTCTGTTTTGTTCATACACTGGCCTTTTGTTTTCGCTCAGCTGCCTGAGATGGAAAAAACTTGCTTACTGCACCAGAAATTTCCCCACCATTTTATTGTTCTGCTTCAAAAACAGTAGAAATATGTTTCAGTTTATGACTATTTTCGCGCCTGGCAGTATCTCAGTACTTGTAACAGTTGGTGTAGTTGTTTCACTGGCTGTTCTCAGCGGTGTGGTCCAACTGATGCAGCACATTGCTGTGATGAAGCACTTGCAGCTATGGAGCTTTGCACTTTTGACTAGTTTGCCACTTTCTCCTCAGAGGATATAGCAAATGATTTTTCAGTCAGTGTGTACTGACAAAGAGCTAATGCTTCCTGCACTTATTTCTAGGACTTATTGCCATATCAGAATGGTCCATTAGAGATAGGAAATTGAGAGGATGTTAAAAGAAGCAAGTTGTGCTGCAGCTGCCCAGGTTGTATGCATCTCATGTGAGGTGCTCCATCTTCAGCTCTGCTAGTGCTGATTTCCATCTCACAGCTACACTTAGAGGCAAGAAATAACATTCATTCCCACTAAATTCTTTAGGAGCTTGTACTGTTTCATGTAGTTAATATCAAAATGGAAAAAGAACTTCTTGACTCCATTGTCTTCTCTTGATTGAGGCAGACTACAGGTGCTGCCTATGGAGGGGAGGAAGAGAATGCAAAAAAAAAAAAAAAAGGAAAGAAAGGAAAGAGAGGATGAGACTGACAATGCCACAATAAACTTCTGCAAAGTCCCCGTGCTACATGAGCAAGAGAGACCTCAGGTGACATCCTGAGAGAAAACCTCAAAGAAGATAGTATTATGGAAGCCAAGTGCTTTAAAAAGAGGACAGTAAGACAGCTTGTCAGATGGGGATGGAAATGGGTCTTAGTTTTGTCTAGGGATAGATTTAGGTGATGGTAGTTTTGCTGGGATTCAAGGAGGGGATGATGAACCAGGGAAATGGAGGGGGGGAATTTTTCATTTGGAGAAAACTTCATTGGAATTAGATTTAAAAGAGAGAGTTAAGAAGGATGGAGCTGTGGTTGGACAGAACCTTGTTTTCATATGGGCAAACTCTCTTGGGTTTTCTGTTGGGAAAGAGTGAGGAGAATGAGATGAGTGAGGTAGCAAGTAAAGGGAGATGAGGAGAGAGGAAAACAAGAAGTTGTCAAGAAATGTCTGATAGAGGAGAATGTTGTGACAAGGAAAGGAAAAGTGAGGAGAAGTAAAGTTTGCATTAGGAGAAGGTTGCACATTAACTTCTTTTTCCTGAAATTCTCTTTTTTTATCCCTTGGAAGGCTGTTGGGAAGTCTGACATTGAAAAAAGATATGAAGGAACTATTAAAGGATATATTAATGTAAAGGATGCATTGAAAGTTACTTTAGGGATTTCCATGTTCATTTTGGTAGGATATTGCGCAGATTTATCTTGAGTTAAGTGACTATTTCTTTTATGGAGTGGAAGAGCTCACTCAATGCAGTAGGTCAGGTACAGGTATAGAAACATGCAATCAATAGCCATTAATCTGAAGCCACCAGGAAGTGTGGATAGGAAAGCCTACAGTTAGGTGGAAAAGATGAGGAAAAGAATGGGATCTGCTGTAACTGAGGAAGAGGAGAAAGGAATCTGATACTTCCGTGTAAATCAATTGAGCAATTAAAGAACGCTCCATTTTGACACCTCTTCACAAAAGACTTTTATGCGATTCAGATTACTTGTTCCAAATGCTCTGTTGCTGAATATGTAAGAGAGTATCTGAAGTTGCTACTACCTGCAAATGGCATCCAACAGTGATAGTTTATCAGCATTCATTAGATAAGCATAGGTAGTGTTCTCTAGGACACAATGCCCTGTTCGTTGTGTGTGATCAGTATCTTGTCCAACTTTAAAGTATATATTGGCATATGTACACACATGCATGCATGGATCAATTACTAAATGCAGAAATGTTTTCCTATGCTAGAATCAGATGCCTTGTTCTCTTATCATATATAGATATGTACATATATCTTGTTGAATTTTGCATTACAGCTTAGGCTTGTGACTTATTTAAAGTTTTGTGAGGCTTGGTTTCGAGAAGAAATTATGTAAACGGATGAAGGCCTGTAGGTTCTCATGCAGAGATGAATTTTGAGTAATTTTTGTAGCTCTTCTTTAGAATTGTGATAATAGATACATAAGCAAAAATATTTAAGTGTGAGAATAAAGTAAATGTGTATTTCATGGTGATTGTTGCTGATTTACATGCATTTTCTAATAGGAAACAGTAGAGAATTTATTACATATACACTGGCACTGTCTTCAGTATCTGTTCTGGTGGAGCAGTGTCCCAGGCTTTTGCCTACGTCTGTGGCTGTTAAAGTTGTGTTTTAATGTTGGGAATTTCTTCTGGCATGCGGTGAGTTTAACATAAGATCTGTGAACCTTAGTGAGCTGAACGTAAGAATAATCATAATAGAGGTTCAGGCTGATGGCAAGCTGAACACGAGCCAGCAGCGTGCCCTGGCAGCCAGGAGGGCCAGCCGTGCCCTGGGTGCATCAGGCACGGCCCTGCTGGCCAGGCGAGGGAAGGGATTGTCCCGCTCTGCTCTGCGCTGGTGCGGCCTCACCTCGAGCACTGTGTGCAGGTCTGGGCACCACAGTATAAGAAGGACATGAAACTATTAGAGAGTGCCCAAAGGAGGGCTACAAAGATGGTGAAGGGTCTGGAGGGGAAGATGTGTGAGGAACGGCTGAGGTCCCTTGGTTTGTTCAGCCCAGAGGAGGGGAGGCTGAGGGGAGGCCTCATGGCGGCCTGCAGCTTCCTCACGAGGGGAGTGGAGGGGCAGGGCTGATCTCTGCTCTCTGGTGACAGTGACAGGACCCGAGGGAACGGCATGGAGCTGTGACAGGGCAGGTTCAGGCTGGGTGTTAGGAAAAAGTTCTTCACTGAGAGGGTGGTTGGGCACTGGAACAGGCTCCCCAGGGCAGTGATCACAGCACTGAGCCTGCTGGAGTTCAAGAAGTGTTTGGACAACGCTCTCAGACACAGGGTCTGATTTTTGGGTAGACCTGTGTGGAGCCAGGAGTTGGACTCGATGATCCTTGTGGGTCCCTTCCATCTCAGGATATTCTATGATTCTGTGATTCATTCTATGATTCTAGGACAATGAACCCACCCCCCCACCATTTGGAAAGAAGAACAGCTTAAATATAGGTTTTGACTTCTCCTATAATTGCTGACAGCACATTATTTAATAACTTACAATGGCTTGCAGTAATGAAAGATGAACCTTGAGAGCAGATTGTAAAATGTGTTTATTTTGGGATAGAAGTTTATCTCCAGAAGGTTACTAGTGAGGACGTCCTTCTCCCTTATCTGCTTATCGTAGATAAAAGTTGTAATTTTATGAGGTGAAAGGTTCATATTCATCTATGCAATCTTTTCCTGCCATTTAATAATCTGTCTATTAGAAAAGGATTTCATAGGAATGTTAAAAATATATCACAAATTAAAAGAAACTATGGTAGAAGGTTTGTTCTGTTAGTTAAAAAGCTTCTTGAAGAATAGTAGTTGCTTGGTGCTTCATAGCTATTTTTCTGAACATTTCTTTAAAGTTGGTGCTTTGTCCTGAAAAAGTTCAAAGGCTGTGAGTATGAATGATGCCTGGTTATTTCTGTCTTTCAAGAGACAATATTCTTTCTGGTTGTGAAGATTTTGCCCTCCTCTTTTTGTGGAGAAAAGGATAAATTCATGGATAGTACCAGAGATCATAAGCATTATTCATTTTGGTAGACAAAAATCACTGAAATGGTAGCTTATGAGGTACGCCTATAGAGAAATAAAAGAATGTCTGCTTAGTATTAATCTTCAACACTTTGAAAAATGAAAATAGTTGTGTTTCAGAATGAAGGAGAGACCCTTTTCTCTTGAATTTAGGATTCATCATTCCTTTATTTGATTTTTTCATTTTAGTTTGTTTGCTCAAAGGCCAGTTGACATAGCAGATGTCTTTGCAGATTGATCGATAGAGGGAAGGTAGAAGGGAAGAGGACTAATAAGATTTTAGTAGGTATATTCAAGGTAAGGATTTTAAGGGGGGACAGAAAAGGCTTTTTTCCCTGAAGTGTCTGTCTTGTTGATTCTTATCTTCCTGTGATATGCCTGGCTTGACTTGTCAGTAACTTGTCTTCTCTGCTTTGATACACTTTCATTTGTTCAGCTTCTTAATAGCATCTAGCTTTTCATACTTCTTGCAAACTGATAATATAATATGAATAGCTACAGCTTTCTGTTCTGAATAAATGGAATAAACTATAAAAATTCTGCATTTAATTCTCCTATTATTAATGATATAATGGCTAAAAGACTTAAAATTATCCCAGAATGTATCTGAAAAATCCAAAAATCCATTCTGAGTTAGTATAGCATGTTGGCCTCCACCACTGGTGGGATAAACAGTCTGTATCATTCCTGACTGATGTTCATCTTACTGATTTCACTGACCTTCCTTGACAGTTTCCACTTTATCATCTTTACTATCAGTTTCTGATTGAAAACTACTTTGAAAAAGAAGTATTTTACTGTCACCATCTCAAATGCAAGTTTCTGCTTTAACTAGTGAATTAGGAAATTAGTCGGACTTGTCTGGTTTCATTAACCAAGGCATGTGATATTGCACATAACTGAGTAATAGTGACAGTTTAAACGGTTTCAACTTTACAGGTCTGATGTTTTCAGAAATAAGAAGATAATTTTCAGAGAGACTTGTTGCAGTGGAACCTGGGTATCTGGAGGTCTGGCACACCTGGTTTATCTAGAGACTTTTCCAAAGTCTTTATCTTAGTGAGTCTGCCTCACTAAAGACAAAATCATAAAAATTCAATCCCAAGTATACACCCTAGATGTGTGCAATTCCATTGTGCAAGAATGTACTTTGAAAGATTCAGTTAGTGATCCTATCTGTTTATTCTTCTTTTACAAGCATTTTAAATTAAAAAAAAAAAAGAAAAAAGTATAGATACCATAGTGTATCTATGGAGATGTATTCTGACTTTTAAAAGGGATATTAGCTTATGTACACAGAAATATAAGTTAGTTTATGCTCTTTCTTCTCCAAGTTCTTATGTTTTCAATGCATCATGCTCTGGAGAATCACCATGTTGTTTTGCTTTTTCATTCACAAGTCTGAATCTGATAGGCTTTGTTGTCACTTTGCCAGCCGTGAACAACTAATTTCTTTCAGTTGTGGTAGGAATAGAGTAAAGGAGTCATACTAGTTGTTAGGTGTGGCTTGGGATCGTTCTCGTTCCGTCCTAACCCTATGTGGGATTTATGCTACTTATACTAAAGTAAATGTTGCCTGACAATCTGATTTCTGCAAAACTACTATGGAACAATGAATTAATGTGAGCACAGTTAACAGAATTTAGCTTGTATTCTGTTGACAAAAGCCATTGTGTTTGATTTCTTTGCTGTAGTATGCTTCTAGAGAACTCACAAGTGCTGCCTTCTCCAGGTGATTTGCATCCCAAGTGCTCCCATCACCCCACAAATAATTGACAGGCAGGAAGGAATTATCCTAAATGGGCAGGTGTTAGGTGCTGGCATTCTGGCAAAATATTCTGGTGAATGCTTACATCCATCAATGTTTCTCAGGTGCCATATACGAGAATTTTCTGTTCATACTTTCTGAAGAGAAAGGGGTTATATGCAATCCAAACTACAGTAAATGTCTGAAATAAATATAGTCAACACTGAATGGTAGCCCTTCTATTTAATATCAGTGAAATCAATATATTTGTGGAGTGAACAGCGTCACAGCTGAATAACTGAATGGCTGAGGTTGGAAGGGACATCTGGAGGTCATCTGGTCCTACCCTCCTGCTCAAGCACGAACACCTAAAGTTGCCCAGGACCACCATGTCTGGATGGCTTTTGAATACCTCCAAGGTAGGAGACTCCACAACCTCTCTGGGTAACCTGTTCCATTGCTCAGTCACCTTTGCAGTGAAAAGGTGTTTCCAAATGTTCAGATGGAACCTCCTGTGTTTCAGTTTGTGCCCACTGTCTCTTGTCCTGGCACTGGGCACCACTGAAAAAAGCCTGTCTCTATCTTCTTTGCACCCTCCCTTCAGGTTTTTATAGACATTGATGAGATCACTCTGAGCCTTTTCTTCTCTAGGCTGAACAGTCCTAGCTCTCTCAGACTTTTCTCATAGGAGTGATGTTCCAGTCCCTTCATTATCTTGGGTGCCCTTTGGTGGACTCTTTTCGGTGCGTCCAGGTTTTTCTTATACTGAGGAGCCCAGAACTGGCTCCAGCACTCCAGCTGTGGCCTCACCAGTGCTGAG
Source organism: Chauna torquata (assembly GCA_013399475.1). NCBI lineage: Eukaryota > Metazoa > Chordata > Aves > Anseriformes > Anhimidae > Chauna > Chauna torquata. The sequence continues at coordinate 272,013 of VXAL01012592.1, forward strand.
CAGAAGAGGTAAAAGATCACCTCCCTTGACCTGCTGGCAACACTCCTCCTAATGCAGCCCAGGTTACCACTAGTCTTCTTTGCTGCAGGAGCACATTGCTGGTTCATGTTCAACTTGGTGTCCACCAGGACCCTCAGGTCCTTTTCTAGAAAGCTGCTTTCTAGACGGTTGATCCCCAGCATATGCAAGTCCTCAGGAACTTCTGCCACTCAGTATGATCATTCAAAGATAATTGAGAGTGGCCACGCAGTGACATTACCTGCAGCACTTGTGGATGCATCCCATCAGGGCCAATGGACTTGTGTGTGTCCGTTTTGTAAGTATTCTGTGACCTGATCCTCTTCTACCAAGGGCACGTCTTCCTTGCTCCAGACTTTCCCCTTGGTCTCTGGGGCCTTGGATTTCTGAAGGCCAGTCTTAGTAGCAGAGGCTAAGGCAAAGAAGGCATTCAGTACCTCAGCCTTTTCCCTGTCCTGTGACACCAGGGCTGTTGTCCCATTCAGCAACAGGCTTATATTTTCCTTAGTCTTCCTTTTGCTACTTATGTACTTGCGGAAGTCCTTGTTGTTGTCCTTGACATCCTCTGCCAGTTTGAACTCTGCCAGATTCAGTTCAGCTTATTGGACGTTGTGCAAGACTGAGAGCAAGGAAGTGCCAACGTCATGCTTCCTGTGTCTTTAGACATAAGCTGTTTGTACAGATGGCTGTCGTCTTCTGTGTTTGTCCAGCACCAATTAAAGCAAAAATACAGAAGATAAAATAAGACGATATACAGAATTAGGGGATGAAATGTTACTGTTGTATCTTGAAGTACATTTCGGAGAGACCATCAGCATAATTTCCTTAATTTCCTACACAAACAGTGCTAGTTTCAGGATTAGTGTAGGCCAGTGCTGATGCAATGGGTACTTCCATAGTACTGTTTGATATAACCTGTCCATTGTTTCAAGAGAGTTACTTTTTTTTTTTTTTTAAGTTAAATTTCTTTGCTTGGTGTTATTTGATCTGTATTTATTAAATGTCTGTTCAACTGTATCTGTTAGCGTTCCACTTGTATTGGAATGTATTTTGGTCCTAACTTTCCTGAGTTAAGACTTGTTGTCATTATTTTTCACTCTGTTCCTAGTGGCTTGGAGTAGGAGATGTAGCAGTCTTGCCTTTCCTTGGTCTTTGCTTCCATCACGATGTTAGCAACTGTTGTAATTTAGAAAAACAGTGGCCAACAGTCTTTGGCCATTGTATTCTGCTTGCAATTGTTCTCTCTTCTCATATCAACAAAAACCTATGATGAGGCCTCTTTTTTAATTATTTTTTTTATTTTATTTATTTATTTGTAAAGATTTGTCACTGAAATAAGCCAGATACTATTTTTATTCTGCTCTTTCTGAAAAGGGCTTATATTCTCCTGCACTCTGGTGTGAACGGACCCCTTACAAGAAAGACTTCATTCAAAAACGTATCTTTTCAATGTGCATTTTTACACTTTAATTCCTTTTTGAGAGGGGCACTTCTTCAAATATGCTGAGTATGAACACTTTTGGAGGAAGCAACAGAGAGTGATAGCTCCAGCTGTAGTTCATTTGAGTTTTATTATAGAGGAGCAGAAAAGAAAAGGGAAAGGAAAGGAAGCTACGTACCAGTCAGAACCTTGATTGGTGGTTAGTGGAATTAGAAAGTAGATTTGACCAGTGTCTTTGCATAGAGCAAGTAAGTGCATGGATATGGATTTGATGCCCTGCATAGGCGCTTCAAATTGTTTTCATTGCTGTTCTGAAAATAAGTGATTTTAGCTATTTTCCTCTGATATGGACTGGAAAAAGTTGTTTTAGAAAGCAGTATGTAGGATGCAACATGAACCAATGAATTTTGTCTGCTGTTTTCAGTCTGTCATGTTGGCTTCTTTTTTTGCTGTTCATCGTAGATTATTTCTATGATGCTATCATTTTACTTTAATTGAATAGGGAAAGTATGGTTTGGAAACTGAGAATTTTATTGATC
>VXAL01012592.1:294685-312946 GCA_013399475.1 Chauna torquata
CTACTTGCTCAGTCACTTGCTGTTTTGTAGGTGGGGAGGAAAAATAAGTTTTTTTTTTTCATTTCTTATGATAAATAGATTTCATGGTTTATTATTTTTTAGTGTGTAGTTCATTTTGAAGTCCCAAGAATATATTGAGACATTTGTATAAAAAGCACAAAACAAAAACAAAAAGGAATTAAAATTTTTAAAAAAGATTTTTTTCATTTGTAAATTTTATTCTAAATGCTGTGAAAGCATATACTCTGTGTGCCAAAAAGTGCCAGACAACTGCATGTAAGTAAAAGTTGAAAAGTGTGGTTATTTGGGTTGTTTTTTCCCCTCATGTTGTTTTATTTTACCAATGCATCTTTTGCCAGTGATCATCCATTCTTGCTACGTTCATACTATCCTCATTCAACCCTTTTCCCTCTTGCAAAAAAGATGACATTTCTGCCATTACACAATGAGTAAAAGCACAAAAAATTTGGTGCATGTTATTTGCAAATTCCCTTTTCCTCTAAGCATCAAAGTGTAATTCCCGAGGTGCTGGGGGAATTCTCTCTGGTGAAGTTTTGATTTCACATTTGGGGACAGAGTTGCTTAAACAAATTCTCATCTTGTGCCCCGCAGAGATCCTGCCCGCTGTCTGTGACCACACAGTAAATTAGATCATGGATGCATCCTCTTGATGATGATAATAGGGAGGAGGGAGTGTGTTTTCCAGGAAGAATTTTTTCCAGATCTTTCCAGATTTATGGTTTTCTGCATGAAGATAGGAGTGCAGGCAAGGAGGGGGCGAGTGTGAGTGCTGCGGCCAGCACTGCTGCCAGAGCGACGTGTGTCACTGCAGCCGAGGTGTTGACATCTTCTGATCTCTTGAGGCATACCAGGGTGCAGCTGAGAGCCTGAGAAGGCAAACAGGGTTGACTGTAATTGTTAGCAGTGGAGCAGACTTATTTTAAGGTGTTTACACTAAGAAAGGGACAGAGATGTGTAACACTGAGCTGTCTAGCATGATAAAAATCACTGTTATGAAAAAAAAATCAGTTCAGGAGAATTCAGAGGGAGCATCAGCACAGAAATGTATGGTATCTTAATGGTGTTCTATAAAAAAACAAGAACACTTCAACTTGAGAGACAAAGGCAAGTAAGTATTAAATCTGTATTAGAAAATTAGAAATGCACCTTAATTCTACCAATTAAATAAGATGTTAGATTTGTGATGTTTCTGGTCCCATTCCTGTTCTGGAAGACCCACTAAAATTTCATGTCGTATTAATTAAATACTTGATTTCTTTTATGAAATGAAGGAATGATTGCTTTTTTAAGCCACGTAGACTTCTGTTGATTTTTTTAGATGCTCTCATTTCGTCTGAAAAAAAAAAAAGTAAATAATTTTAATAAAATCATGTTCCTGTCAAATTAAAAATAACCTTGAAGTTACAGAGTCTTATTTAAGGTCATGGATTTAAAAGCTTGAAATGCCAGAATTAAGGAGGCTTTTTCACATGCATATATTTCTTTTAATTGAGTGTTTATAGACTGTAGTTCTTGGTGAGGCCCACAGTTATTTTCAGCAAAGGAGAAGAGCTGCCTGGTGCTGACCTCTCCTAAATGAGCAATTCAGGGTTATCAAATCAGACAGCAAGGGGCTGGAGGAACCAAGGATCGCACAAGGGTACAGCCATTACCTATTAGTATAACTCCACATTAATTTTAAATTGAATTTTTAAAACCTAATTGAGCAGAATTTTCAAGCTCTGTGCAGTGTGAGCAGGACATAAATTGAAACAGTGTGTACCAGGAACCCTCTAATAAGCGGCGAGCGCTGCTGCCTTTCTTTCCTCTCCTTTAAAATCAGTAGTACTGCACTGACATTAAAAAGAAGAATTTAATTAAGAGATCATGGCAGTGCATCTGAACTCTGACTGGTTAATGGCTTGCCCGTGTAAGGGACACGCACGGAAGTAAATGCAGGGTATTTATTTTCTTCAACATTTGTTTTTAAGTGAGAACTCTCTATTGTTTGAACTTTTCATGATTCTAATGACTGAAAGATATTTTAATGAGTAAGCTGTACATGAAAATAGACTTTGAAGATGTAATTGTGCAATCAGATTCCTAAGAAACAAATCCTAGTTCAGAGAAGTTTGAGCAACTACTCTAGGTCTTGTAAGATAAAGAAGTCAGAAATCACTGATGTAAACAGAAAAGAAAATCCTAGGTTTTGTTGTTAGAGCAGAACTTTAAAGCTTGTTAAATTTCACTGATTAATTGCTCTAAAAGTGTATAATTATTTAATTTTAAATAGGAGCCCAGTTCACTTGCTTCTCTAACATGAAGTGTGCAGGCCAGCTTAAGTAAGCAAGTTTGGAGCTTTGGAGGATAAATAATTTTGCACAGTAAGCTTTGTGATGGGCTTCTCTGCTGCAGGCTGAGAGCTTGGCATTGAAATTTAAAGCACTGGACTTATTGCAGGGAGTCCTTAATTTTAGAAAACTGTCTCTGATGTTTATTTTTTCCTTTACAAGACAACAAGAATTATTGCATTACATGGGTTACTGCCAACTTTACTATCATACTGTATTTGACAATACGCCTTCTGTTCATTACATCCTGCTTGGTCATTTTAACAATTGTGTGGCAAGTCGGTGTTTACTGGGGCAGCCTGGCTTCCCCTTGCTGGCTGCCAGTATGGTGTGATAAGGAGAGCACGGCTGAGCAGGGGAGGAAGAAAGTGCCATCAAGTTTGTTTATTTTAGTTACCTCGAGGCACCAGATCCAAGTTTCATGTTAAGTTGTCATTCCAGAGAGTTTGAGTCACGGCTTGTTTAAACTTCTAATCGAAACCGAGGGGGAAAAGGTAGCTAGAAAATCTTGCTTTCCAATGTAGCTTTTGCTGTTGGGAGAGGTGCGCCTCTCTCAAAATGATTTTGCTGTTGCTTAAGCAGCACTGAAATAAAGCCTTTAACATCACCTCCCATTTGCCTGATATGGGATTTAATAATTTCATTGATCCTTGAAGTTCAGTAAGGCCTTTCATTCAAGGAGTCCTAGTGAGCGTCAGCAAACTTCCTTCATCCTTCTCAGTAGGAGGCAGATGCTCGCAGAGCCGAGAAGGGAGCCGGTGCTGCCGCAGGGTGGATCTGGGTTTCCCAGTGCCCAGCCTTCACCACCTGTGCCTTGTGAACACCCCTTCAGGTAGCATCCGTGTAATAACCAGGGTGTGGATGGTTACAGGACGGGGACTTTGCTTAAGGCAGGGGCTGTGCGAGCACCTTTTGGAAGCGTCTCATGCTCCATCTCCTTGTGGAGATCAGCGTGCGCATTTTGCCTCTTGCTGGACCTCCTGGTCCTGCCCTACCGGCTCAGCACAGCCCTGAGCCCGGCCCTGTGCTGCAGCAGCCCCTGCCCTTTCTGGCCTAACAGTGAGGAGGGTGGTGGGGAAGCTGGGGGGGCACTCCCGATCCTGATGAACTGAGGAAGAGTCGCACGGGTAAACCTGCTGTTGATACCGGTGACGGCATGGTCTTCCTGGCAGAATATCAGTGACTGAAAGGTTCATGTAAATGAACGTTTTCGCACAAGGCCTGCAGTGAAGCAAGGCAAGGGTCCTTTATGACTGCTGCAGGAAAGATCGCAGAGCCTCTTTTTAAAACATGTTACTAGCTGAACACTTACTAACCAGTTTTAAGCAATGCTGAACCCCTGGCTAATCTGCAACAAAACTGTAGAGAGTGACTCACCAATGCTAAGATCACAAGTGGTAGATGTGAAATGAAGTGTTTTAGTGATACAAAGAACTCCTGTGACAAAGGCCAGTTAATATACATGTGCAGCATTAACTTATTTCCTCTTCCTTCCCTTTGTATTTTGCCACGGGCTTTCAGGTTATTAAACTCTTTGGCTCGGCAATCCTGCTTCTTGTGTTAGAAAGCTCTGAGTTTAGAACCTCAATGAAGATTCTCATTCCAGGGGTTGATTAGAGCTAAAAAAACATCCACAGATGTCACGTTTTGCTGTGTATTGAGCAAAGCAGGCAATGCAGCTACAAAGGAAATTATGATTTCTTCCCGGTGACTGAGCAAAGCTGAGTGTTTGGAAACTGTGTCCTGGTCTGGGAACACATGCCATCCATGTGAGAGAGAAGGGATATTGTTTATTCACTTGGTGCATGTTTCTGTTGCTTTTGGTGGAGGGTCTGTTTTTCGATTAAAATCAAAGTTGAGTATTTCGTATGAATGCAGATAAGAACAAAGGCTTACAAGAGCCAGAACTGTTTCTGCTTTACTGGCCTGCCCCCTTCCCTGCAGCTCCAGACAGATTAATTTTTTGATTTTTTTTTTTAGAACATCTTTTAAATTAGTTATACATCTTTCCTCTTTTAAGAATTTCCTTCCCTCCCCTTTTTATCTCAACTAGTTTTAGGTAAATAGGTGGTGCTTAGCCTAACAAAGGGACAATTTTAGAAGTTATTGAATTTGGACAGATAAAAGATAGCATTAAAAAGGAAATGTTGTCTGGTTGATTAAAAAGAGCTGTTGAAAACCTGTGAAATCTTTCAATGCCAGGTTTGTTTAAATAATTATTACTATTTTTAAAATATACCCAGTGTATCTATTATAATTTTATTTAAAGTTGAATGAATTTTCTTGGGAATGCAGCTGCTGCTCCTGGGCTCTACTGTGATAGTTCCAGCTGTGAAGCAATGGCAGTTGAGTATGGCACAGTCAGTCTTTTGTGTCAGTGCAAAAGCCTGACAGTGCTTTTTACCCCCAAACTTGATTCCAAAATGCTTTTGAGTACTGCTCATCTGTTGATGGGACCTCAGCACTGAGCTCCTCTACCATAGAAAATGCAGCATGGAGTGAATGCATTTGTTTTTTTTATGTACTCTTCATATGATGACCGTGATAAATGTCTCTTAGATTCTTACAAGATACCTCTGCTTTGGTTTCTCTTTTTTCAGAGAAGAAATGGGGAAGATATTCCGGTTGCTCAGACTAAAAATATCAATCACAGAAGATTTGCCGCTACCTTTAAGTTGCAAGAAGTGACAAAAACTGACCAGGATTTATACCGCTGTGTAACTCAATCAGAGAGAGGTTCTGGAGTGTCAAATTTTGCTCAACTTATTGTTCGAGGTAAAGTTTTGATCATTTTATCCAGTTAAATGCTCTTAATACCAGTGCTTTCTACTTACACCTTTTACTTAGCCCACAGATGCCTTGATCTCACAGGATTATGCTAACATAGCCCTATGAGGTTTCTGAAATTGTCATAAAACAAAACTGGTTTGCAAAGCTTCTTACAATTACTTTCCATAGAACGTGTCTGTGTAAAATCCCCGATCTTGCAAAGCATGTAACATGCCTATATGTTTTTTCTGTAGATGTACTTGTTGAACTTAAGGTGAAAACTGCCTAACCTTTCGTAAATATTTTACAGAAATTAGAAAATCCACTGTAGTTAATTAACATTCCATTTTAAAATATGTTGCAAAATAATACATTGTTCTGTTACCTGGGAGACAGGTATATAAAAACAGTTTTAAACTTTCACCTACCCAAGGACTAAAAGCATTATGGAGATGTTCTATGTTGATTTCCAACCTGTTAAGTGGGAGGAAGAAAAAGAAAAACTTGCTTTTTCCACTTGAAATACTTTTTTGTTGCAGTTCGTTCAGAAGCCTGCTGGAGCTCAGCTGTAGATTAAGTGGGGCAATGTCGGGTTGGTGCTTTATTTATTTATTGCATTTGTGTTGTGGAAGCATGTCATAGGACTGGCAACAGATACAGTTAAATACAGGAGTTCGGGTTTTGGTTCTAAAATTTGCTTGCTATTTGGCCAGGGATAAGCCATTAAGCAATTAGTTGTATCACCTGTAAAATTGCCCATTTCACTTAAGCTTCACTGCAAACTTAAGAGTTAATGTTTTGAAATGTGGAAGAAGTTACATGGGTGTACAAAGTCTGTCCGGGATGCTGCTGCCTAGTGTGGGAGCTGTTGTGGCCAGGTAGGCACAGGGCTGGGCTCACAAAGGGCTATTGCATGACTCGTTGGTCCAGCCATGGGTGTTTTGGCCAGTAGTCCTCTGGGATCAGCCAGTGGGTCTGGAACCAGGGCAGGGAAAGCCAGTTTATCCTCAGCTTGTAGAACTAAAGGTAGCCTAGTAATTGCTGTAAGATATTTGATATCTGGCATTTGCTGGCAGAGGTCTTTTTCCTGGGAGACCAGTTGATTGAGGTCAACTAGGTTTTATGCCGTCTATATAACATCAATAAAAAATGGGCTTTGCTGAGCATACGAGGATTTAGACAATACGTTAACAGCTTTTTTTGTTCTATACATGTACCCTTTTGTCTAGCGAAAGTGCAAGGCAATCTTCGTCCTAATACAATGAAATTAGCCCTGTTACAGTGTGAAAAAAGACTTTCTGTTTTGTTGTTAGGAAAGCAGGACAAATGGATCTGTTTATACAAGAAATGAAGTTTTCTTTTTTTTTTCCTCTTAATAGAGCAATAAAATAGTGTTTAAAACACTATTTCCCTCAAAAAAAAATGAGGTAACAATACCAAACTTCACAGTACTCTCTTTTTAAATGCAGTATATTGTCCTGCTGAAAGGCTGGGGTCATTGAATAGAGAAATACCATCTTTATGGCTTACTTTGACTTGATAGCTATATACACAACAGCTATACAGGTTTGATATTTTAAGGTTACTTTTACTTTTTTTGTGCTTTCTGGATTGGAGACCCAAGAATGTTAACTCTTTAGACACACATATATATCATTAAAAAATAAATAAATAAGGAAACAAAGAAGATTAATCTTCTAAAAACATTTTCATTTATTTGACATCACGGTAAAGAACAAGGATTTATATTTTATAGTAGGATTTATTGCTTGCTGTTGTATTTGAAAAGCAATATACAGTAATATATTTTCTTGTTTGTCTGGATAACCACTAAATAAATCTTGTTAGCCAAAAAAGCATACCCTTAGGGATAAGCTACCCTGGTGTTAAAACTGTACTGAAAATTAACCATAATGACAGGTCCTATATCTCAGTGGCACTTTAAAGCTGACATCCTGCTACATGAATGCGAAAGATGATAATTTTAAAGGAAATTTTTGGGCCACTGATACGAATTGCCTTTAATAAGAGCTGGCATAGTATTGCCCACTGTCAAAGATGACCCAGGGGTAAGAGTTTATTAGTGCGTTTCCTTCTAAACTGGAAGTGACAGGGCATGCTTGGGGCCTTTTTGTTGCTGTTTGTAACAAATGAAAATTTCACTGTAGAATTCTCATGCTGAAGAGTATTGATCTGTGTGTTCTCACAGCCAGAGGAGGGAAGGAAAAAAAAACCAAAAAACTATGAAACACAATTTACTTTGTCATGGCTTTAGTATTGCTTCCAGGTCGTTTTGTGTAACGATGAGGTCCAAAGAGACCAAAGGTCTGCAGAAGCCGAACTTCATTGACAACACTAGTTACTAGAGAGCGAGAGATGAGGAACAGCAGTTGCTGCTCAGGAACTCAAAATCTTGGTGTTTAGGTACATGGCTGAATCTTTACATGTTCCATGTCTATACAAGCATGTGGTACCATAATATAGATGTAGAAGCATCTGATACTTTTCTGATGAGCAGTGTGTAAGCCAGTCTTGGTACTGAAAATTTCCGGTTTTATAAAGTACATCGTATTGAAACATCATTATTTCATTTTGAGCTTTAACAGAAGAATTACTTCCAGCTGAGTTTTAAAACTTTCTTACAAATGGAGTTACCTGGGAGGGTTGACATATATTTAAAGACCCTGAAAAGGATAACTCAATTACTCTGATGAATTTTTTTGAAGAAAAATCAGACTAGCATAGGATTTGTAATTCAATTACATCATTTTACCACGAGTAGTTCCAGTCAATAATTTAATGTCTCACCTTTGCTTAGAGCTGGTCTTCAGCTTCCAGCTCAGTGACTGCCTTGTATTGATTTTTTTAGGTAGTTTCTGTGGCATTGCTGTCATTCTTGGTTACGTGTGGAAGGAGCTCTCCCTTTCCTCTCCCCTTCCTTGTACAGGAAGCTTGGTGCTGTCAATATAGTTAGCTGACTTGTCTTCTTGAATAGGTCCTTCAGATTAATGGTCTATATTTTCCTTGGATGACCAGTAAATTGGTAATTTCTTGAAGTCTTCAGGATTGGGAGGAGCGATAGGCATGATGTGTAGGTAAGAGTGAACAAGAAGAAACTGTCAGTTTCTTTCATTTTATTTGCTTTTGAGAGCAGTATATCGTGCTCTCAAAGTCTTTCCACTCCTTTCACTACTTAACATAGAATTGTAAAAATCAGCTGCACACAGACATCAGCTGTACCCCAGCTGGTATATATACAAGAGTGGAGATTTTCCAAGTTAGAGTACCAAATGGTATTGCTCCCTTAAATCGCTAAGGATCTTAGTCCTGTTACCAGTTATTGTACTATATCATTGTTCAGAGCTGTTAAAAACTACTGGAATATTTGTCTGAAGTTGGCAGTATTTATCAGAAAAGTGGTCTTCTGCACCAAGAAGCAAGCTAGTTTTTGTCTTAGCAGTTGTGGTACAGTTCTTGGTTGACCTTGTATGTTAAAAGTGGCTATCAGGAGGAGATGAGACTAATGCTATGTTCTTATGTGGTTTGTTAGCAAACTTTCTAGAATAATCCCAATTTAGTTTGTCAGGCAATCCTGGAGGGACCACGTAAATGAAACGTTGGTTTCTTTGGCTGCAGCGGACCTGAAAGATCCAGATGAGTACTGTCGTGTGTTGTCCCCCCCTCCATGAAACAGCAGTGTGTTGTTCTGATTGCCAAAACAAAAACAACAAACACCCCCCCACACCACCCTCTCAAATGGTATGATAATGAATTACACTTTATGTAAAATGTTTGTATGTTTTCCTGAGTTTGTTTTCTTTTGAAGTAGCTACATGTTGTTAGCAGAGTAATTGTACAAAACTTTTTATATTCTATTAAATACTGCAAGATCATCAGGAATGCAATTCATTATATTTGGTGTAGTGGATCTTATGTAGATTAGTTTGAAGAAAATGTAGGCTAGTATTAAAGACAGAAGAAAAAATAAAGGAAAGAAACTTAGAATGTATGCATCAACTGTAATATTTGTTAATAGTCTGTGAATAGCTTCAGCGTACGTCTGGTTCTATAGATATGTTTCAAAGTTTTATTGGAGTCATAAATTATAACAAATATCGATGTCTTCACTAGGTGAATGTAATTTTTTTTTCTATTCATCCAATACAAACAGCAATTCTGTGGTGGGGTCAAAGCAAGGGAGGCCTATACACTGATTTATAGTTCCAATAGGGAATTGTCTTCATGTTCCTAGTAAATCCAAATTAGCAACAGAAAACAAAAGAAGGGCAGTTTTCCTCCACATGGTTTTCTCTGCTGTCTTCTGACTGTTTTTCCAGAAGTCGCAAGCTATGGTAAACTGATCTGTGTGTACGAGTTTGTTAATATGAAAGAGGTCATTTTGTTTCTTGTATTTGCTTTGATTTGGCAAGTGGCGTCTCCTCTAAGTCTTTTGCTTCGAGTTTTGGTGGGGTTTTGTGATCGTAATCATCTTTATTTCCCTTACTGGAATTAGTTTGCCATCAGGAGCAGTTCTTCTGGAAATAATTCTGGCACTGATACTTCTGCATTTCTTGTCTGAAATCCCTCTAGGGATTTGATATAGGAAAACCAGCAATTTGGCTGATCCTCTGATGATGCCAGAACACTTTGAAGATGGAGTTTGACCCTGGCAAATATTTCTCTTGAGAGTATTGTTTTTTTTTTTCCTCTAACAAGAAAACTGAAGTCTTTTCATTTGAGAAAATTATTGTGGGTAGAAATTCACTTTCCAAATTTGTTTTGCCCTTTTTTTTTTTTTCCTGACAAAAAGTGAAATCTCTGGACATGTTGCAGATGTGTGTTTTGAATTTTGCTACCTGGATTATTTGTTCAGTACCTTAGTGAAGATTCCTGTCTAATGAGATGGAGAGCACTGGGTGGCAGATAAATGCATCCTGTAGTCTGAATGTTTATATACTACCTGTTTGCAAACAGCTTAACTCTTTTTGTACCAATTTGCAAAATGACACATATCTCTGTCCTCCAGTATTAAGTTCTGTCTGGATAGTGGATTTTTTTTTCCCTCTGGTTTTATCAACCAACATCAGTTCTGTAAATGCTAGACAAATCAGATTATTAGCAATGTGATCAGAAATACAATCTCAGAGAGACAGTGGTGATATGTAATAGGGCTCCAGGCTGTATCTTTGAAGTGCCTTGAGCAGGGTCTTTGGGTGTATGCTTCTCTGAATTCACTGAATTTCAGAGCAGAGGGAGAGAGATTCCACAGTCCAAGTTGTTGGAATCTGTGGGCTTTACGTTGTTATCTTGGCTTAGTGCCCCTTTGGACAGTTGCCAGGCTTCTGTAGGAGCATGCAAACTTTTTAGCTGTGAGCTGGAAGAGCCACGTGGCTGCTATGCCTGGTTCATAAGGTGCATTTCTGGAGTACAAATATTAGTATTGTTACTTTCTTGGACCCTCAGCCCACCTTCAAAGCTGCTTTATATCCTAGGTTTTCCCATTAGATGAAGCATAACTCTTTCATGGTTGTATCGTTGTAGGAAAAGCAGATGATAATGTCTAAATGACCTCACAGCAGTAGGAAAAATAATGCAATGATTTTATAAAGTTTTTCAAAACCTCACTAATAAAGCACAAGGTTTATTTTGGGTGTATATTTAGGCTGTAAGCATCCTTCAAAGAGTGCAAGATCCGATTAACTTGCTGTCTTTGTGACATCCTCTGGTTTTAATTTCTTTACTATATTAAGATTTTAGCTTCTTTAAGCAGGTTTAACATTGGAAATTTCCTACTTTCAATCCTGTTTCTTCTGGCAGGTGAACAGGGTTGGTCACCATGAAGTCAAATACTGCCTTCATTACAGAAGGAGAATGAAACAAGTGCATAGGAAAATACCTCAGTAAGTCTAGATGTTCATAATTAATATATTGAGCCAGAAAGGAGTTACAAGCTTTTCACACATCTACTGTACCACAAAGAGTAACAGCCTCACTTTCTCATCAGGCAAGACTTCTGTGTGAGAAACTCTGCTGATCTCCTCTATTTACCTCTAGTTTGTGTAGTTAATAGGTGCATTGTCCATTTTCTTTAGAATATGGCAGGAAAGTTGCTTTTTGTGAAGAAGCAAGAGAAAGTAGTTTTGACTGAATTTTTAAAACAAGCCAAAGAGATGTAGATTCCCAGGAGTTAGCAGAAACGCACAGTATTTGGAACAGGCTCAAGTCCACTGTTCACACTGTTCGATGTTAAACAATCCTGGCTGCTCAGGGCTATATTTGAAATGCTAAAATGCTTTGCAGCAGTCAGTTTGATTTCAGCAGGGCTTACATTTTTTGTTTGTTTTCAGGAGAGGCATGAGGTGCTTTTTTTTTTTTTTTTTGAAGTCTTTCCGTGTGTATGTGATTTTCTAAGTTTATGTGGTACTATCAGAAAAAGTAAAACCTTGCATTCTTGAGAAAGATTAGTTTGGGCTGCTTGCTGTGTTGGACACTGCCTATCTGCTTGCTTCATTGCAGTGTTGGCTTGGGTGGGGGGTGCTTGTATCTCTTTATAATCCTCTTGAAATCCTTTTAATGTGAACTGTTGCTATGTTGTAATTCTGCGATTTGTTCTTCAGGAAGATCTGAAACATGTAACGTAAAGCACGTGTTTTGCTTTTATCTCGAGAGACAAGTTTTGTACTACTTGACATAGTCTAGCTTAATATTCTCATTAGGCAAAAGCTAGCCTCTTTTGCTGTAATATGCTTCTTCTTACTGTATTCCCTGAACTTTAAGGTGACTGATCAGGATCAGCGCCAAGGCCCTGTAGCTCTGCATCCTGCCTGTGGCTTGGTGCAGTAGCTGCTGCAGTGTTGGAGGAGCAGACGTAGAGGCATGCCTCACTGATGTAAGATTTTACCTTCCAGGGGTCTGTGGTTCAGACGTCTTTTATTTCAGTAAGGGTTGGTACCCTCTCAGCTTGGACATTAGCGTCACGCCTTAGTTTCTGATTTGTGGAGAAAATGCTGGAGTGTAGAGCAGGGGGGCAAAGGGCAGAGGCAGGAAGAGAAAACTGCTAGTCTTAACTTTTTTATTTTTTTTTCTTGAAAGCAGGCTTCTTGCTGTGCACTTGAAGCTACAGAGCTTGTCCAAAGACCTTACCAAATACTAACGAAATAAAGAATGAATGGCTGAATCAAATAACAGTGACCATGCAAAGTGATTAAGCTGATATTTGCTGTTTTTTATCATTATTTTTATTATATCATCTCCTAACAAAACTCAGTCGTGTATAACCCATTGTGCCAAGGCATAGATTTATAACCTCTATAGGGTCTAGCATAACTACTAAATACCTTCATGTGAGAATCATAGTTAACTTAAAAATCACCTATTAAAAATGACCATGCAGGAACTAACACAATCTGTTACTTTTTTTGTTTGTTCACCTACTACATTCTGCAAACCATTTGATTTATTGTTTCCATGTGCACTCAGTTTCTCCTGTTTGACTACTTTTTCTAGTAGGAACAGAAAACACAGAGAACACAGAGGTGCCACAAAAAATATCCCATGCCCCCACGAATGAACATGCAGCATGCCTAACTGGTTTCCAAAGATTGTCTTTGACCGTGTACATAAATGCTCAGACATGAATGTGCTTTCAAAGAAAATCTCTGGATTGTCCCCACTTCCTGGCCCTTGGTTCCCTTTCTGCAGCTCACAATATCAAGCAGCAGGTACTTTCAGTACTGCTGATGCTGTTGATGGCTTTGTTATGTATCACAGGATAACTGAGGTGGGAAGACACCTCTGGAGGTCATGTAGTCCAACCCTCAGCTCAAGCAGAGTTGCTATAGCAGGTTGCCCAGGACTGTGTCCAACTGAGTTTTGACTATCTTGGAGGACGGAGACTCCACAACCTCTCTGGGCAACCTGTTCCTGTGTTCAGCCACCCTTACAGTGGGAATAAATAAGTAAATAAAAAATCTTATGTTCAGACAAAATTCATTCCTTCCACAGTGTTTCAGTTTGTGCTCGTTTATTATGAATAACTTGTAAGAATGGGGGAGGATGAAGGGGAATTGTCAATGTGACATGGGGCAGCTGAAGCTTGACTGTGGTATTTCTGATTCTGGTTTTACTCTATAAGCTCTGAACAGAATTGAATTACATGTCTGGTTTTTAAAAATATTTCATGCTGATTTTATAAAACTAGAATGCAGTTGGTGAATTCTCATCTGTTTAAGTTTAGACTCCAGTCTGTTAGGCAGGAGAACCAATGCAAGAATACATCTTACACATGTTTAAACAGCTCGTCAGACGTTTCATGAAAAAATTCTCAGATACCATAGATTTACATTAAAGAGTGCTGCCACTGCTGAAGGAAAGCACTTCCATCTGTTCCTCTCTTCTGGCCCTTGTTTCTTGTGCCAGTGCAGGGAGACGTTCCTGCAGCAGTGCAGTGAGTCAGGCAACTGGGGATAGACTGACCCAGAAGAAGCACTTTTAAAGTTAGGTTTGTAGTCCTGCATGGGCTGGTTCAATGTGCAAAACGTGCATAAAGCTGTTCCCTCTCTGCCTGGCTGGGATACTCCTCTGTCCTATGAGTGAGTTAAATTGGCTCTCAGAGGCGTCTGAGCACCGGGGTTGACATGATTGAATGTTGCACGGAGGGGGCAGGAAATGGTCCCTCTCCTGCTTGGCAGGCACTGAGCTGTTACTTGCTCCTGTTGGGTCTTGCAGAAACCTCATCATCATTTGGCAGTCAAATAAACACAGCTTTAGGAGGTCTGTACTACTCAGTCAAAAACACTGAAGGCCTATAATGTGAAGTTCTTACCTGGGATGAGCTTGGCTGGGGGGTTCACAGTTGACGAGAATTTAGCTCTGTGCCAGCAGGCTGAGTGCTGGCTGCAGGTAACGTTCACCTGGGATTTTCTGCCTGTACAGCAGATCAGGTATTATCAGCCCTCTTACAGGCAGCATCAGCTGTGCATCATGTGCTCTGCATAATCCAGCAAAAGCAAGATTTGATGTGGCCTTACTGAGCCCAAGCAATAATTGTGCTGCCAGTGATACCAGAGAGGTCATGTTAATGATCCTTGAGTGTGGTCTCACTACGTAGGTATTGTCCTATACCTCTTGTCATTTTCTTATACCCCTCCTTATTGGGAAAATACGTATGTGAATCCAAACAGCAAGCACTTGAAAAACTAAAATGTAATCACTCTACATAGTGGGAACCCGATTTATCTTTAGACTGTGGGGGAGCCAGTGCAAAGGAAAAAAAGAGATGAGGAAAAAGCTGTTGACAGATGTAACTTCAGGAAGGAAATAAGGGGATTTCTTTGTTTCTTTGTATCTGTACTTCAAGTGGAATGACAAAGATCATCTGCAGGTAACATGATTTTTCTCATCTGAATTAGAGATGTCTCCAGACTGCCCCGCCACATCAATGCTCTATTTCACTTGGTTAATTCACCTTCCAGTAGCTGCTCTGTCTGTCCATTTATTTAAAGCAAAACTTTCATTTGAATGCTGCAGCTCAGGATGGTCTGTCTCAGTTTAAATGCCACTGATGTTAGTGGGGAGGTTAAGAAAATATTTACTTAAGGGCAGATGAAGTTCCTTTACCTGCCATCTTTTTCCAGTCTGGGGGAGGGGAAAACCCCTCTAGGTTTGACATCTCTGTGTATTGTGCAGGGCTGTTAAAAAGTGTGCCGATGAGTAGATGCATGGTAATGATGAAAAGGAGTGCATTTAGAATTCAACATAGATGGCAGAAAACGCAGGATGTCAGAGAAGCCATATATTAAAGGGAATTTGAATTGGAAACTGAATCCCAACCTGCCACTGGGGGCATTTTGATCATTTTGATTTATTAAACTTTTATAACAGTATTCAGATGAAGCTGAATTAAAGCGCTTAGTCTTGGGTGGTTTATGGTACACAAGTCATCATGCCAGTGAAGTCTTGCCATGATCAATGTAGAGTTAATCTGAGTTCCTTTTTGAATGCAGGTGCACCTGCGTGCTTTAGTATGTATTTAAAAACCTGATAGTGTTCTAATACTGAATCACTTAACAAAAATACGAAGTGAAGCCACCCCTGACATTAATTTTCAGCTGCATTGAGTGAATCTTGCTATTAAATTGTAGCTGAACTGCACGAACACAAACTGCATATATATTCATATACGAATTTTATATATTGATAAATTTATATGCAGTATAAAATAGCTTTCTATGGAAGTAGAGCAGTATTTCCTTGGAAAGGGGTCGTATTCCTGAAAGACACAAGAGACACCTGCAGTGGACTACTGGTCTGGCCATCTCCCAGCTTCAGTAACCATACATGGTCTTACTGAGCACCGTCTCTGCAATAAAAAGAAATCAATTACTATTAGAGTGGCAGTGCAGGTTAAAGGCATTACAGGTTCACACTCAGTTTTGCAGCAGGGAGATGATACTTAGCTGTAAATGGGGAATGATGCAAAAGATGGATGAGACAGAGTTCAAGGAGCAATAATGTGAGGGTCCGGCACTATCATTCCAAGCTGTCTCAGAAACATGATGGATGGTTTGGTGGCAAGAAGCAATAATACCAGATGATGAGAGATTCATCTCCAGATCTTGAGCCCACTGCATGCTGTCTACCTGTTGGTGTTCTAGTGGCATAATGATTCCTGATGTGTTATGAGGAGCTAAATTACTGTACTTAAGCAACTAAACTGGTATGTTGAATTTAGTAACCCGGATTTTTTGGCAGCTGCTGGAAAAGCAAGTAACATATCAGACACTCCTGTACATTGTAAATTTAATTACCTCATAGTTATGCATAGTACTTGTTGACAGGATCTTGTAAGCTATGCTAATATGGTAGGTAATTTGTTACCTCCAGAAATCACTTTCCATGTGCCTTCTGATCATTATCATGAAACATGATAAATGATCTAGCCCATAAGGTGTAAATGAAAATGAAATGGATAATTGGATCTTATGTCTAAACTGTGGCTGGAATAGTTGTTGCAATTATAATGGAATTTATCTCATAAAAATATGCTTTGCAATGTACTAGTGACCTTTAATCATCTTGGTTGGGGAGTTATTTGAGGATAATTTTAAAGCAATTACAAAAAGTTCACTTGGAATAGTTTGGATAGAAATTTTTTTCTTTCCTAAAGAGTTTTAAATATTTGTCTGTTTAACAATTCATAGCTGAAATCAGAACATGATCATCCTGCAGCGTTAAGCGCTGGAAGATAGTATATTTCCAGAGTTATATAGAAAATGGTGAGAAACATATCTGTCTTTCCTAAAGAAGAGGGAGGCTTAGCTTCATGCAGAAAGGAAGATTGCTTCCTGCTGAGATGCTGAGTTGAATTTGGATGTGCTGGTTTGCTAGAGAAGTTGTCATTGAGACTGATGGGGGATTGCAAGAAAGCAGGTCTCAGAGAAGATTTAAGGAGTGGTATGAGGAAAATAAATGTGTTTCTCTCCTATGCTCCCCCGGTATATGCATGCTGCTCACGGCAGAGTCAGTGCCCTTCCCACCACCCCGAAGAGGAGGGATGACACTGTTGTGTGGAGACTGAAGTTTGAATTTTCAGCTCTTCCCTTATCTTTGTCTGATCTTTTTTGGAAAACTGTTGTGTGTCCAGGGCCTCATCTGTAGCATTTCATGTAGTTGTTCACGTCCTTTTTCTTACTCATTGAACTTCTAAAACTTGTGGCATATCTTGTACTGCCAAACAATTTGAGTTTGCCATCCCAGTTGATTCCTATACATGGTAATAATTGATTTTTTTTTTTTCCTGGATTCTTTACTCATAAATGAAAGAGAAAATTTCCTCTAATAGACTTGTGAACTAAACTGAGACAAACTGCAGCGAATAATGTTAAAGTGAAAGTACATTTTTTAAATTCAAAATTGCCTAGAAGTGACTTATATTGGAAATTTCAGAGCCTAGTAAAAATGATTGGGAGAGACGGTAGAGTAAATCTCTCAACAATCAATTGCACGTTCCCTTTATCATCCAAGAAAGCAGGACTTAAGTACAGAATATGTTCCTGACCAGTATGATCTGAAAGGCTTAGACTTTGCTGTTGGTTCAAGGCTCATAAAGTAGGAACCATGTCCAATGAGGGGTTGTAGTGTTGAGAGTGATTGTCCCAACTTAGCTTAAATTATTTAATTTCAATAAATAAATAACAGTAAAAAAAAAGTATTTTTAATTATTTTAGATTTTTTTTCAATTTTCCCCCAAATAAATGGATTACAGCATAACTAAATTTAAGCTTTATTTGAAATTGCCAAGCATCTTAGAACTTCTGTAACATAGCGGGATGTTTCATTTAAATGTTTGAGTATTTTATTAGCTTTTTGCTCCTTGTGTATGTTTTATGGTAGTTCCCAAAAGCCATATGGAGTTGTACTTTTTTGTGGACACAGGGAAGACTACTACAAAATGACAATGCCGTATGTGTTTTTTGTAAAGCTGTCTATAGACCAGAATACTCATTTCCTGAGGAAATCAAGATTAGTGTATTTTATTGATTATCTGCTCTATTTTGTTAGCTAATAAGAATTAACTCTTAAAAAATTTTTTTTTGTTGATTTTTTTTTTTTTAACTTGAAGTTGCAGTTCACAATGTATATGAAAATCTCAGTTTTATTCTTATGTTGATATCCTCATGGTAACATAAGTTTTTTGTTTGTGTTGTTTTTCAAAATGGAATTGAAAAGGCTACTTCCTGCTTTTGAAGGGAGATATGAGTAAACCAAGTGCTTTTCTTTGGCTTAAAAATTGAGGTTGCAGTCTTATGACTTTTAATGCTTTCTTTGAACTTCACTCTGACTTTGAAATGTGTTGACAGCAGGTAGAAATGTCTTGACTAATGATTTATTCTTTGGCTTTCCACTTCTCTTGGACTAGATGACTTACATGTGCTAGGGAAAACAAGATATGCTCACGGTGATCAAGCTGACGATACGTGGGTTACACCTAGAGGCCACGGGAGTATTTTCCCCTTCCTTTTGTTGTGGATAGAAAGGAGCAGCTGTTGAGCAGTGTATAAAGCAGTGCTTCATGCTGGCCACCAGATACTTCCAGACAAGTGGGTACAATAGCAGTTTTTTTTTTTTTTTTTTTTTTTTT